>WAAG01074654.1:0-10691 GCA_013390105.1 Tichodroma muraria
ACTGCTGTGTTTCAGGCCAGCCAAGGATGGTGGGGTCTCAATTCTCCCTCCTGTGAGCTTCAGGAAGTTTGTGTTCTGCCCAATACAGTGCAGTTTTTCAAAAGAAAACCAGCTAGTGACTGTGGTGGGATCAGAAAATTCACACTTAATTAACAGGAAGAACTGCTTTCTGCTCATAAATAGCAGTCTTAGGAAAATAAAGTTCGTGCTTCATGCACCAATTGCAAGGTTTTTAGAATTTGCATGAAGAACTGTTCTCCTATAGTTGATATATAACTGCCTGTGCCTCTATTTTGTGTGCAGCTAATCAGGATTTAGAGAGTCTCATAGCTACTGCCCTCTGTTTTCTGCGAGGAGAAGAAAGTCAACAGCACATGAACTTTTTATAAAAATTTTTTACATGAAGGGAGTTAGAATACTATGTTACCAATTAAATGGAGAATCCTATATTTGAAGTGTTTCTAGTGCGTTCCAGATAAATTAAACTCCAATGATTCAGCTTTTAATAAACAAAAAAAGCTCGTTACTTATTTAAGCTTTTATAAAAGAAAAACAGACACATTTAGAATATTAACACCAAATTTGCTGAGCTCTGATAAGCTTTTTTGCCTCACTGGCTTCTGGGACATGATCTTGAAGAACATGGAGTGCTGATTATGGGCTTTGGGCTTTCTAAAACTTATCTCAGGAGCCAAGCCTCCTGCAATTAGGATTGGTGAAATATTGTCTTTTCATTTCATAAAAATAAGTGTATACATTATGAAATAAAACAAGAATGAGCTTTAATTTAAGCTAAATTTGAACAGAAGGATTCTTTAATCTTAAGAAAAACTCCAGTGGGATGCTCCAGAAAGTAGCTTTTTTTTTTTTTTTCTATCTGGCAGTGTCATACATGTGTTGGTGTGGCTTTCAGACACTAGAAAATAATTATCAAGAATTTTCATTCCTAACATTTTTCTGGATGTTTATATTTTTGAAGCTTCTTTGCTGGTTATCATGAGTGCTTTGACCATTTTCAAGCAAAGAGGATTTTTTTTCTTGCCAGAATGTCACAAAGACATTGATTATAACAGTAAATTAGAACTTTCTACATGATTTTTAATACTGCAAGTTGAAGAAAACAGCTCAATTAATTGCTGCTATTGCAAAACAATTCCTGTTCTAGAAAAATTGGTATGGGGGGAGAAAACACAAGGGAAGAATTACATGATGGATTAAGGAATGAGTGGGGCTAATAGAAGGTTAATTGTTTGATTTAAATTTCTTTTTGCAATATATTCTTCCTGCCTTCCTGCTCAGCTGAAGTTGGCTGCTTTGCAGAAGAGTGGTGCTCTCCACTGCCTGTATCTGTCTGGCCATTGACTTGGAATGATATGCAATAGTATCCAGGTAGATGGATGTTAACAGAATTTTAAACGCAGATTAAAATAGGCCAAAAATTTTACCCCGTATATCAAAATGTCTTTTGTTGTGTCCTCTTGGAGAGTAAGCAGAAACTTTAAAAAACCAGGAATATGGTGGAAATTGACACGACTGTATGGGGTTCTAAAGGACTTCCAGTGGATTTGGCTTATAATGATGTATACATGTGGATGATGTGCTTGTAATATTGTATGAATACATGCAAAAATGACAGATTAATTTTGGATTAATTGGTCATTAGGGTCTTCATGGAATACAAATGACTGCAGAATTTTTAGATATGAACTTTAACAAAATAGAGAACACTTATAAAAAACAAATTTTACACTTTTATTCCCAACTAAGTTGTTTCTGAATCATGCATATATTTTTCACTTTATTTATATAATCTTGTGTGGTTTTTTCGATGTACTTCCAACTAATATAAATTAATTTAAATGAGGTACTAAATGCTAATATAACTTAATGCCATAATCAATATTAAAAGTAGTAACACTATAGGAGGATTCAGGTTGGAAGGAACCTCATCCCATTTCCAGCTGAAAGCAGGGAGAACTCCAAGGTGAATATTTTACCACCAATATAGCTGTAGAAGCTCTCTTTGATCTGGGTAATTAAGCCTCAACTCCAGCTGAATTTTTGCTTTCCAAACACCGTAATTTCATGCCTGGACAATCTTATGGAATGATATCTATATACCTCAAGAGAAAAAAAATAAAATAAAAGTTTTCTTTGTAAAAGTGTAAGATAGCTGTAGAATTAGTTGAGCAGTCTAGAGGCTGGATATGTTGGAAACCTGTTATGAACACTGTGCAAAAACAGGACCCAATTCTTCACCAGTTCTCTTTTAAATCCTAATATTGTTTTTTCTGCATTTGATCCTGCAAGATTCTGAGCTTTCTGACCTAGTTGCAGTAAAATATTATTTTAGGCATGTGAGCAGACGATAAAAATATAATAGGCTTTTCTCCATATTTCAATTTTATGCCTGCCTAGCTTCCTGGATTGTATACTGTGCCCACAATTTTCGTGATGATTTCCAAATTTCATGTTTGCATGTGATAACTAGTCAATGTTTGGTTTTGATGCAACTCTTCTTTTACTCTTGTGTACATCTGGTGATTTAGATGATGCAGCAAATTGCTTCAGGGCTGAAAATTGTTAAATCTGTGTCTCCAAAACCACTGCCTTATGTAACACAGGGGAATTATCTGTCCAGTGCCTGATCTTTCAGTGCTGCAGGTGGAATAATGGGAATGCTCACAGTGGTCTGAAGAATTCAGCCTTGCCTCTCCATGCACACCCTGTAAATTTACTGTTGTTTACACCTGTATATTTTCTTTTTTCTCCACAAGGCCTTTGTGTTCATGCAGTTGTTTTTTTTTTGCGTTATGTTTGGTTATGCTTGTGTTGTCAAAGGAGTCTCAGTGTGATGCTAGATGTAGCAAGGTGACAGAAATCTGAGGAAGGTAACAGATAAATATGTTTTATGCATGTGTCTTAGTGGTGTAAGGACTGGGAAATGATGATTACTTGTGACAGAGTAGGTTGAACAGCACCACCCTTCTGCAGTATATTTTGCATTTGAAATGTTAATTGCAGGTTACTGTTATACTGAAAATGTAGAGGGTATGTGCACCTTAAATGTAGGTCACACTGTTACACACAGAAACCTCTGCCCTTGCAGCTGCAGATATGCCAGGCACTCTCTCTGGGGGCAGCAAAGACAGGGTACACTTGACCTGATCTGCATCGTTCACTGGATCCAACATCTGCGTTATGATACCAGAGTTCAGGTGTTTCATTTTCCCCTTAATTTTGCCACTTTGTCGCTGCCAAAAGAGGGTAACAACTGAGTGTGAAATAAACTAATGTCTGCATATGCCAATGATTTTTTTATAATTGTATCTGTTAGATGGCGGTGGTTTTTTGTTTAATGGTTATTCAGGAGTCACACAGCAGCTAAAAGGGAAAACTTTTAAATATTTAATGTCTCTGAACTGCTTTAAGACTGAAAAAATCATGGTTTTGCAGCTTTGGGTTAACACAATGGACTGCAAAAAGAGGCCAATAATTACATGGCCATTTGAGAGTCAAAAAACACACCTAAATCAAGTAGTCAGCAAACAATGACTTGATAAAAATCAGGATGGTGAAAGTATAGTGTAAATATCATCTGTACAGAAGTAAAATATGGAGTACATTGAATTTGCCTTTGAGTCAATATTAATTCAATAAGATGAGGCTCTGCAGACTGGTGTTCTATTAATTATTTTTCATCAAAAGGATGTGAAAAATTTGAGATAATTTCTTTACTCTTCCTGCTCTATACTGTAATTGGATGGGCTGAGCAAAAGATCATAAATTGTCTTATTGTCAGTCTTGAGCAACAGGAAATAATGGACTTTCCCACTCTGAAGCAAGAGCTTGGCAACAAAGGTGAATTTACAATTAAAAGAAAAATCAAATAAAAAACTCCACCAAACTTCTGTCAAAGCAGTGTTTAAAATAATCCTCCATTAAATCCTACACTAATGCCTTTTATTTATTTTTCAACAGACTTTCTTTTTTTTTTTTATTGCTATTTCATTGTTTTTTTGATTATTGTTATAGAATACATTCAGCTGATCCTTGGGCTCCTTGTGCTGCAACACTAACTAAACCCCACGTATTTCCTAAATTTTTCATTCATCATTTCTGCAGGGCCTAATTTTCCTCACATTACTGTTGGACTTCAATGAACTTCCATCACCTTTAACATGAGGAAAATGAGCCTGTGACAGGGAAATTTTGATGTCTGATTTTAATTTCGTTTTTGATTGATTCTCCTTGGGCAATTCATGTTTTACTTTGACAGAAGATGGTGCAGTTAAGCAGGACCAAAATCAAAATTGTTCAGATATTTCAGCAGTTAACTTGCATCTGTAGTGGAAGTGACAGCAGAATGTATTCATGAATCACCTCAGTTCCCCCAGACAATGAACTAGAACACTACAACTGAACAATTGCCTGCAGATAATAAAACCTTTATTTCCTTTCAAGCACTTAAATTTCCTTTTGATTAAATAATTCCATGTGTGAGTGCAGTTCGCAGGTAGGACATGCTTATGTAAACCCCACTGATTAGAGCAGCACCCTGAGGAATTTATCACTTCATGATTTGTAGCTTCAGTCTGTTGTGGCAAAGTAAAGCTTGCTAAGTAGTCTGCACATCTAATCCTCCAGACTCTTCCACACTGGCTTTAGCACCTCTAGCTTCAGCACAGTGCTTCAAATTTACAAGATGCTAATTACAAGTGCTCTGGGGTGCAGCTGTCTGGGTTAGATTATCAGCTGGGGTTTACTGCCCGGGCTCTGAGAGCACATGGGAGCGGCGGCGGCCCCAGCGCTGCAGCCCGGGCAGGGACCCGCAGGCTGAGACCTGGCGGCCACAAGCCACGGGCTGTACTCCCCTGGGAGAGAGCAAGGGAGCCACACGGATCAGCCCTCAGGCAGATTATCAGATCACGTATCAGTGCACTTGAGATGGAAATGAGCTGGATTATGCAAATCAGGTATTGGAAGTCTTTTGTACAGTCTTAGCAAAGGACCACAAGACGCTGCTGGAAGCAAGGCCACTGCCTGGGTACCACTGGCCATAGGATGCCTTTATTGTAATTTGTGCTCAGGTGCGTGTTCAGTATCCAGAAAAACTTCCATTTGCAGCACCCAATATTTCAAGGAGCAGGCTTACGACATCTGGGAACAACACAAAAGGTGTATTTTAATTGAATTTCTGAAATGTTAGACAAGTATGCCAACAACACTGCAGCTTTTAAAAATTAAGAGAAGCTATAATATTTCTGTGTTGTTTTTTTTTTTTCCCCTGGATGATTGTGGTATCTCTGAAGATATTTTGTGTTCATATTGGATATTTATGAGTTGTAATGTATAAGAACACATAAAGGTAGATTGCAAAGTTTTTATTTGGTCATTATTCACACAGGACTCCCACAGAAATCTACGAGAACTGTGTGTTTATTTGAAAGTAGAAGGTATACCTGTCTAAGGTGTCTACATTAATTTCTTTATTTCAGTTCACATTTATTTCCTACACCATATATTGTAAATACACACTGAAATTCAAGAAATACTTAGCTAAGTTCAAATTCTAACTTTTGGAAAACCGAGGAAATGCACAATGCAAAATACACTGGTAACCTGGGCTCCTCTGTGTGAAGCAGTGTCACTGCTGAGCCCCAGCTCCTTCTGCTTTTCTTTCTGGGGTACAAAGTGGCAGAGCCAGGCCACCAAATGCCTTCCTCTTCCCAGGCCGTTTGGGAGGAGGGAGTGGAAAAGCACCATGCCACTTTGACAAAGCATGGCCAAATAAGTTTTCCAAATAAGCCACTTTGGTGTTTGCATCCCAGTCCAGTTGTGCAAGAACAATCATAAATGGTGGGAGAGTGCTCCTCTCCTCCTCTTTGGCACACAGGAAGGAGAGATGAGGGGTTAAATTACTCTTTAGTTTCTGGTAATGAGGAAAGCCTGCATCTGAATACTCAGCATTTTCTCAGGCAACACTAGACCTGAGGACTTCTATCAACAGTGGGTCAAACCGGCGTGTGTGTGTGTGTGTGTGTGTGTGTGTATATGCATATATACATACTTATTTATGTACATATTTCCTTTTCCTGTTTGTATCCAAATACATTTATGTGGTTGTTTAGTTGTGTCCAAAGTTCTTGCTTGGAAACAGAGCAGTATTACCTGAGAGTCTGCCCTAAGCTACAAGATCGGTCAAAAGCAATGCCAGTCAGCTCCTGTGTCATAACAAACTTGGGTTGAATTTATAGCAGGAAAACATATATTGATGCTGTTTGGGGAGATTCTGTATGGATTCATTTTTTTGTGGGTCTTTTGCTCAGCTGGAACGGGTAATAATTTTTTCCAACTTTACTTGGAGACATGCCCGCAGTGCAAATCAACCTTGGTGGAAAACTTCTGGTTTTACCCATAGTAGCATATGAAGGGCAGTAACAAGACCTACACATCATCTACTTCTGAGCTAAGTCAATGCACCTGTAAGTCTTGCTGTTTGGGAATTAATTAAAAGCTTAATTGATTATTTCTGCTTGGCATAAAGAAATATCATTCAAATGTGAAGGTTATTGTTCCCATTTATGTAGATAGAATAAATATTTGTGCATACTTTTAGACAGTGTTCACGTGCTTTGCAATTTCATTGCCAAAGCAGTTTTGCAATGTTTGAATCTGACCCTGCTGCCAGGGACATGGTGTATAACACCTCACACTACATTGTTTCCGTGGTGCTGCTTTTTAAATGCCTTTGTATGGCAGCACCTGTGCTGTAATGGAGATCACAGCTCTACACCTGCTAGTTTTCAGAAACCTCAGGGAAGTGAATTTTTGTTCCCAGGCACTTCTCCAGTTTCATTTTTTATGTTCAATTTTGGCACAAAACAGAGGTGTACAAGAATGCTGAAGCCTAACTTATCAACCTTTGTTTCTGGTGAAAACTGTTCCCTGCCCGCTGAGCGAAAGTGAGCAATCCCATGTGCTGTGCTTACCTACCCTCCTTGTTACTATAGGCTCCCCTCACTCTTAAAAAGGTGTTTTCCCCTTTGTATACAAAGAAAAATTATGGATCTTGTGTTTCCTTTGAGGAATTATATCTTCCTGCTTGTGTCTGTATGTGGCCCAACTGTTGTCTCAGATGCATTCAGAGGCCGTGGGGTCAGGGTTATGGCTGCAATTGGTGTGCATGATCTAAATTAAACAAATCCCACTTGCTGCAAAATTATAAAACAATCTGAAGTTAATTTCATTTTTCATTTTTAAATCTAATTTTGGTATGTGTTAAGTGTTAGAAGGAACAAGAGTTTATCAGTTAAATATATGTGTATTGAAAGGAATCACATTTCAGTACTTATTAACCAGATGTACTGTGGCATCATTCCAGAAATGACTTTATAACACTGTGAAGTTGCAATTCCTGTATACGTTATAAATTTTTTTTTTTTTTTTTTAGTTTGAATTACAGAATAATGATGAAGTGTCTTTCACTTCAGTGAAAGGCTTCAGAGTGGAGGTTCTAGTGACAAAGTTTAATCAAGTATAAGGAAGCAGAAATTCTTATGCAGACGAGTACTGCTCCTGCTGGACGTGGTACTGCCCATGTCCTTGCTCTCCTCCCTTAATATATGCTGATAATAGGGTCCTCCTTACAAATTCAATAGGACAATAAATTACCTGATGGAGGTGACTGATTCATTTTTCAAGAGCACAGAAGGTTAATTTTCCATTAGTAAATAATAAAACAAAGTTTACTTGACAGGCACAGATGGGTAGCCATGCAAATAAGCTTATGCAGTCAATTATATTTTGGGTTTGATGAGCATATGGACAATAGACAAACAGAAAAGTCCATGCCAGACAAACGAGTTGACTACATTAAGAAAAACATTTACAAAGAGTTCTAAGCAGAATGAAGACCATTAATGAACAAGATAGATGATATTAATGGGAACTCTAAAATGGTTGAAATTGCTTTGTCTTTAGCGAGAAAAAGTGTTATTTGGACATCAAGGATATTTTGGGAATGCACGAAACTGATGTACCCAGATGAGCTTTATGTATCCAGCAGTGAAACGCAAAATGTTGTTGGTGGCAAGAATGGTCACGGATGTTGCCAAAGTCCTTTCCCCATGTGTGTCATACATGGAGTCTGCATCTTGCAGCAGTGGATGAAGCTGCCATTTGAACAAGGGTGAATTTAATCTGTCCTCTGAATTCCAGACAACAAACCTGCCCAGTCAGATGCCACCCACCACTTGTGTGCTTGGGATAGCACTGCTGGCCCTTTTTGAGGTTTATAGAGAATGAATGGGGACAAACAATAATGAGAAGTTCAAAATGGTAACAAATGCAGTAATTTTCCGAGCTAAATGTTTCTTAGCTAAATAACTTTTTGTGTTATATTTCTTTTTTAGTTTTAGTATTAAGTACTGTTAAAAGAATTTGGGGAAGGTGAAAAGATATTCATAAATATTTCTGAAGGTTTCTAACTTAACCTTCTTTTGCCTAATATTTCTCCTTGTAAATAATTGTAGAATTCAATTCAGCAAGCGAGGGGGAGCTAAAATGTGTATATGAAAATGGAGATTAATGTTAACAGGATTTATGCTAACAAGATATATACCTACTTAAGATGTATTAACTACCTGGTTTTTGTAATATCAGGTATATTTTTATCTCATAACTCAAGAACTCATTTCTTGTTGTATCAAGATAAGTTTAACATAAATTGTGGTCTCTCTGAAGCCAATATTTCATTAACTTCAGTTTGAAACAACTATACCTTCTGCTAGGATTTTACCTATTAAATAATACCAGGTGTGGTGATCACTTGCCAAAACCCGTGTTTTATGTTTTCTATGCTCCACTTTTTATGAGGTGAATAAGTTTCAACTTTATCTGTAGCAGGAAATGCTCCATTTTTAGTCTCTGCCTTTTGCTAAATTTGCAAATTATTGCAAGTAAAAATCAATTTTTGTAATCACAAACTGGAATTTATTGTTTATATGATGTATTTAGCTGCAGGAAGTTTTTGTTTAAAATAATCTCCTCACTATAAAAGCTAGAAAAGCTTTTTTCATCTCCATTAAACTTCTGGCTTAGTTCATTAACATATTGTTAATTGTTGAGTGATTTAGTTTAGTTCCATAAGAGTGGCACTTGTGAAGCAGAAATTATTTTTTTATACTTATTGTTTGTTTGGAAAGAAATGAATCTAAAGTGATTGGAAAGTGATGGGAGTATAGAATACTTGTATTATAGCTCTATGTTAAATAAATAGGAACAAAACAAAAATTCAAAAGATATAATAAAAATTGAAGTGGAATGACGAAAAAAGAATCTGCAAAGTAAGGTTATCAGACTTTATAAAAAAATTATTTGTTTTTAGTAACACTAGATTTTGAAATTGAAAAATCAGTTTCTATTTCTATCATTTCTATTTCAATGGAGGTAGAATTTTTACACTGTAAAAGTTTCCATTTGAAACTACTCAGATTTCTTTTCCCAATGCAACACTCTCTTAGCAGGATTCGGTTCCTCACCTATTGTGCTTCATATCCCCCAAAAGCCTCTTATAAGAAGGAATGTTTTGTTTTGTAGTCTTTTAATAGGATTTAAGAAATTTTGTCTTGAATGCCTAGTGCTTAAGAATATATATGTTTCCTGTTAAACCTTTACAGTTTTGAACATAAAATGTGTGGTTTTCCAAATTCTGATGAATTCTTCAGCTCTTTTTGTGCTGACCTTCCCATTTGCTGCTTTGACATTGCTCCGTCTTCCAAAAATCTGCTTTTTTAGGAAAGGTGCTCCCTGGCTGATACCAAGCCCGAGATGAGAGGAGCTTGGACACAGTTCTTCCTTAATTCCTAGAAGAGGTTTTTATTGTTTTCAGTATTTTTTCCCCTTAAAGAGAAGTGATTTTTTTGTACATTTTGTATATTTTTCCACATTTTTCTGGCATTCTACTAATAGCACAAAATATAGATTTTGCACAGTAGATAGACACTTGTTCAAAAGTAACTGGAGAATATACTTGTAAATATGAAAAATCTGTTTTGGATTTGTTTTCAGTATGTTAAGCCCTTAAGCCCTATGTTATTTGATATGATTTCTTGGAGGTTGTTAGCTTAATTGTGTCTTGGAAACACACATCAAATTTGTGCCTTAGCCTGTTAGTGATCTTTGTATTGAGGAAAGTATATGGAGTACAGAGAGAACAGATGAAAGAAAGTGTTTAGAATATTAGACCAAAAATACAAATTTACTTAAGCCTTTTTAAAAAACCAAACATCAGAGACGATGAGTAGAAAGACACATTTTTGCAAAAAAATTGTTTAATGTTTGATGCTATGGAGAAAAAAAATCCCATTCAGGCAACTTAGGTGGATGCATCTATGAAAAGTAAAAAATTTATGGTCTAAGGGGGCATGAAATATTCTAGTATTAAACCACAACTAGTAGTTGAAAGTCAAATATTTTCCTAGTCTTCCTTGCTAGGCCTTTCAGCAACTGCTCCAGCAGTTTTGCCTGCTTGTGAATGTCTCCCTCCATCTCTGATTTGGGAAAGGGCAATCTAGAGTGCTGGAGCCAATTACCATATGTAAGAGAATACCTATGGTGCTTTCTTTAAAGACTTGGTTGTTTTGTGAGTGTCCTGGGTTGATGCTGAATTGTATCCCCATTCGTCTGTT
>WAAG01074654.1:10723-41462 GCA_013390105.1 Tichodroma muraria
CTGGCCTGGCCCCGGCATTTCCCAGAGCCGGAGGGACTGGCACAGACTGAGTGAGCTGAGCTGCGACCCACGGGAGAGACTTTCTGAATTTGTCACCTCTTTGGAGCAGCAAGAGGTTTTGTTATTTAGTATTGTTCATTTTTGTGCTGGGGAGTGCTTTGTCTGTTAAATAAACAGTTTTTTCCACTTCTCTCCAAGGAAATATTTTTCCTGAACCAGTTAAGGGAGGGGCTGCTTAAATTTGTTTTGTAGAGCAACCCCTTTGGAGGCTGTCTCTCAAGTTTGCCCTAAGCCAGGACAGTAGGTCTAAAGGAAAGGACCTCAAAAAAGAAATTATTATGGCCAAGAATGGATTCTAAATGCATATTAAGGAAGATTAATAAAAATAACTGTGCCTTTAGAGGATCAGAAAAGAACTTGATTTCTTTTGGCGGGTTTTGTAGGAGACATCAGATAACCTCATGGATAGCAGGTGGTAAGGCTGTCACTCCGTAACGAGCCTGAGAGGTTTCCCCTATTTAGGCTCACTTGTTCCTGCCCTCCCTTTTGGAGGCATCCTTACGCAAAGAGAGCTCTGATCCAGGTTTGGATACAAACCTCAGCACTGGAACTGTTGAGAGAGTGCAGAGTGAGCAGCAGAAGGGAAAGTTCAGCACCTCTTGTGCTGGCTGTGAAGCTGGAGTAAACCTGACAAGAAGCTGTGCTCTCAGTGCATGGTTTTATCTGCTGGGATTCTGTTAAATGTAGTCTGCTCCTCCAAAGAGTTGCTATTCATTCCATCTAGAGGATTTGTAATAAAAATGAGCCACCCAGAAAATATGATCAACTTATCAAGAAACCTAGGACCTGTGCTCACTCCTGGGGATGCTCCCTTAGAGTTTACCTGCAAGGGAAACTGTTTCGCTCAGTATACAAAGTGTTTTCATTTCAGTACATAAGTACTCGCATAAGTCTGTCCAGGACAGCACTCTCCCCTTACATTTGCATCTTTCTTAAAAGTCAGTTCTTGGTGTGAACAGATACTTAGAAGATCACTTACAAGTGGGGAGCATTCCTTTTTTTTTTGTCAGGTACCTTAAATCCTGTGATATGCTGTTTAAAAGATTAATTCAAAGCTGTTTCAGCTAATTTTTAGCTCTGGCTCTACTTAATGCAGGAAGAAATCCTAAAAATAGTTTGCTGAACACATGCACATAAGAGCATAAAGCATATCTAGACCAAGGGTACATGGGATAAATTAAGTAGAAGATATATATGAAAACTTGAGTGCTAGTAAAAAAAAAGGTGAAATGAGAATTGCTTTTCATGCTAGGAGAAAAATTGTGGAGTGATGGCTGAAGAATGAATTTTAGTATTAGATGATTAAGGTTGAGTAAGTATATTTTCTCTTTTGAGTGCTAAGTCAGAGAAGAGAGGTCTGACTTAAATCTTCATGATTATCAAAGTTTAAAAGTAAATTCATATTTCATATAATTAGTATTATATTCAAAGAAAATAGTAAGCACATGCATTAGCTACACAGTTACTACCACTTCTTTAACTGGAGAGCTTTAACTCTGCAGGTAAGAGTTAATGCCTTGGGCTGTGCAAGGCACTTGTGTGCAGTACTTTGCACAGAGAGATCTGAAAATCCTTGCTAATGACATGCTGCTGCACATTGTACTGGCATCTGTAAAAAAATATCTAATGCTTATCACCCAGCTTGATGCAAAGCAAGACTAAGCCAGTGGTTTTGCTGACCCTAATTTAAAAAAAGTCAATATTTATATGTTGTATTTAGGGTCTTAGAAAGGTTTGATGCTGGTAACAAGAATTGTGTTACTCTAAAAAGACAGGAGTGAAAATAGGTACAAGAATATTAGCAACTAATGTAGGGGTAGTACGGGAGGAGAATAATCCTGGGGATATAAAGAGTTCTGGAGAGTCAGGAAATGCTAGAATTCTCATGTGGATGCAGAGACTTATGTATTGCTGAGGAGCCAGACAGTGATGTAAGGCACAAATAAATTTAGCAAATACAAGAATGTTTATTACCTTCACATGCAAATGAAACATCATTTATTTAACCAGTTTTTGATGTCTGTAGTAGTTTGTATGCTGTGCTTTATATGGTCCCTGTGTGGCCATAAAAAAATTTTATTTAGAGCATTGGAGGGAGCTGTTATTAACAGTTACTCACAGCCAACATCAATTATGTCTGATACTCTACAAATATTTATTTATGATTACAATAAAATATTCTTGGGGAAGTGCAGTTCTGTAAAGCTACCTAGAGTACCTAGGTTGGGGATTTCATCTTCTAGCATAAAGCTACTGTTGTACATGACAAAAATATGGAGACTCAGTGAGTTGCTGAATAACCCTCAAAGTGTTCACTCTTATGAGTTAAAGTGTTCTGTCATTTGTCTTTCTTAGGGCATAGGCCTCTCTCTTCATGAATAAATCTCACAAGTAGAATACCTTTGTAAGGAGAAAAAGGTACAATAATTTAGAATGTGGTACTATAGATGTTGCTTAAAAAAATTAGGTAGCTAAGGTTCCTCAGCAAACTGATTATAGATATTTCTTCTAATTAGTCTACTTTTTATCCACTTTTGTCAGAGAGGTAATTTAAATTTCTGGAACAGGAGTGTATATTTTAATATTTTGATACATGAATACCTAGCCTTTTACAGTTTCAAAGATCTAATGAATTTCTTACTCTGTACTTTGAATAGCCCCTTAATATAAGGCTACATGTATGAGATGTTCCTTTTTCTCTTATGCCACTAGTAAAGAGCATTATAGATACCAAAAAGTCTCAGTTTTAGAGCTTATTTGCCTCTCTAAATTGCATTGCTCCTAAATAAAGGACCCCATGCACACTGGTAAGTGTGTGCCTGTCATAGAGTGGAAAAGTCATTATGAATTTTCCATTATATGACAATTCTGTGACTTTTTTTGTGACAAAATGATTGGAAGATGATTATTGGCAGAACTTTCCTCCTCATCTGAAAGGGGGCTGATGTAGTCATTTGCACACAATGAGAGTTATCAGTCTGTATTAGACAAGAAAATTTATGACTCGTAGCTGGTAATTTGTAAATCACCAGAGGCCCTGAATTAGCAAAGCTGTGTGAAGGCATGCAGGTTTCATAGTTAGTTTTTTTTTTCTTTTGAAAGTGTAAAGGAATATAGATATATGACATCTAAGGAGAGTGTGTTGTATTAATAATTTTATTGACTGTTACAGAATTCCATTCTCACTGGATTTTCACAAAGTGGCTTAATTACTTCTTTACACTTTCTAGAAGTAGTCAGTAGTAACAGTCTGTTGTATGTGGGACTGTGCAATTAATGGCCATGCCCTTCTAATGTGTTTAACCCAGGCTCTTGACAGTCTGGTGAGTGGTGGAATATCATCCAATTCATGTTTGTCAAATCACAATTTCACTGCCAGTGAAACTGGAATCCTGCAGAACTTGAAATGTAGGGTTTTTCAGCAGTAAGAGCAAAATACAATGTTTTCATCACCCTCTGCTCTATTTTTAAAGTTAGATCTCCAGGCAGAAGAGCCTTTCCATGTTGCTGGAGTACAGATGTAGAGTAAGAATAAAGTCCATGTGGAAATGAATGTACACTGCCAAGTGAAACACAGCTGACTGGTCACAGTACGACAACCAATTGCATTGAACTGTACCATGTGTTTTGCAAAATTTTTCCTTCCTTTGTCAAATATTTCTCTTTGTTATTGGTTAGACTGCCACAGATTTATCAAGGATATTTATGGGTGAGCTTGAGGCTCACCTGAAAATGAAGAATACCTGAAGTATTTCAGGCTCATCCTGAAATACTATGTGTGAAATAGTGTGAAAGGCAGGAATGTTATTTAGCAGATATATTAATCATCGGACTGCAGAATAAGCTGAGTTGGCAGGCACCTCTCAGGATCATGGAGTCCAAGTCCTGGCCCTGCACAGGACACCCCAAGAGTCACACCGTGTGCCTGAGAGCCTTGTCCAGGCACTTGAACTCTGTTAGGCTTGGGGCTGTGACCACTTCCCTGGGGAAACTGTTCAGTGCTGGCCATGGTTACCAGTTATTAAGGGAAGGCTGCTGTTTCTCCATACCTCGTATGCTTCAAAATTCTGCCATTTTAGAAATCAATAAAGCAAGTTGAGGAGTGAATTTTTGCATATCTGTAATACTATTTCAGCTGCAGCTTTTAAAGAGAATTTCACTGTTAAGTGAGCTACTTAAGTAAACAGATCATAATTTTCAAGGACCCTTCACTGTACTGCAGGTAAAACCTCCCAAAGCAGAGCCAGTCTCTGTGTAGTTCATTTGCTCTGCTGTGTTCACCCCAAGAGAAAAAAGCCTTCCTTCTGGTCACAGAGCAGCTAGCACAGGTGCAAGAGGCTGCCCACAGCACAGCTTTTTGCTGCCTACCCTTTTAGTAAGAGCATTTTCCAGCTGCTTTTAGCCATAATTTTGTAAAATTGACTGGGCTGATAAGAAATGTATTCATTTGTGATAATTTTTGAACTGTGAAAACTCATTTTCTTGAAGAATAAAATAAACAAAAAGTTGAAAAAGATGAGCAAATGCCATAAAAATAGTTGGGAACTTAATATTTCAGAGTTTTTAGTTTGGGTTTGTTGTTTGTGGGATTTGGATATTTGTGTGTTTGTTTTGACAAAGTTTTGTTTATGCTCTTTATTTTTATTTAGTATAAAACATCAGTGCAGGGTTTTTTTCTTCATTAGATATTGTCCCTGCAACACACTGCTTATTATAGTCAGAAGCTTTAAGGACAGTTCTGTTCCTATGTTGCCATTATTACATGGAACACATTGGCATGGCAGAGTAAAAGCTCTCCCATTGGATGAACTTGGAGATTTTAGCAAGTAAAAGGCTTGGATTTTAATTGGTTCATTTTTATGTATTATACTATTTCAGACAGACACAAGGCAGGACATAACGAAAGTTCATATAGATCCTCAGGGTATTTGAAATTTAACCAAAGTGCACACATATTTTTGTCCTTATGGTTTGCATATTTGCCTTTGATAGCAGATTTTATTGGTATCTCATTAAATCCTTCATATGAATAGAAACACACACTATTACAGGTCCTCTCAGCTGAGAAGAAAGCACTGAAACACAGATGATGCCCAAACTTGGCTTGAGTTAAGCAAAATAGCAAACGAGGTACAGAAATACACTGTAAGAGGAACAAAGTGGGAGGTTTTCCCAGTAGAGACCATGGCTGATGAAGGGCTTTTCTCCAGCCTGTGAGATAAGACAGCGGTTAGTGGGTTTTGAGGCCAGTCTCTCTCCTTCCCATCCCCTGACACTTCATCCCTCTGGGTGTGGGTCTGGCAGTGTGTGTTAGGGCATGCAGCCCTGGGGCCCCCGAGGGCAGCGCAGCTGCTCGCGCTCTAGGGGTGCACAAAAAGCCTAAAAGGAGGTCAGGTTTTCCTTCACGCCATGGGTGTTTGTCCATTTTCCAGTGGCACAATTCCAAGTCTCAGGCAGCTGCTGTAATTGTTGCCAGGGAGGGGTTTGGTTAGGTACCGACCTAGGTTTAACTAGTCTTTTACCTGTTAGAGCTCATCTAGTTAGTGAAAAGGATTGAAACAATTCCCTGTCCTCTCACCATTTCACATAATTCTGTGTGGAGTGCTGGCTGAAAAATTCTGTCTTTTTGAATTCAAATGATCTATTACTCACTAATTCCCTTGAGTTAGTAACTGTTGAGAACATACGTAGCACATTCTATATTCTTTACTTAATGGGAAATGAGTTTTCTTGGTTCTTAAACCATTCTAGAGGGAGAAGAGGAACGTTTTTACTTGAATTTTATGTTTATATTCTTACTGAGTCAGAATGTTACATACTAAGTGGTTTGAGTCCTTTAGTTGTTTAAACACTTCATAATTTTGACTGCTGTACCCAAAAGAAGCTGATAGAAGCTGAGGTTGTAATTTGTCTGTCAGAATGCATTTCCTTTGCAGAAGCCCTATAGCAGTGGTAAAAATTAGTGGTTTGCCTTGAGTGAGTGTTTCAACAAGTGTGGCCAATTTAAGATGCTGAATCAGAATTGATTTCATAATTCTTACAGCATGTCAAATAAGTCAATTAACTAGTATTTTTTGTCTATTTATTCAAGGAATTCTCTGTGTTAAGAACTGAGGTTAGGGTAGGTTTTTTTTTGTGCATATATTTTTTTTTATAACAAGCACAGAAAATCTGTTTCTTTTACCAGGAGTTTGAAGGTCATTGTAACAATCACTGAATGAACTTTAATTGCAATAAGAATGAATGGAAATCTCTTCCATCACCAGAATTCTGGTAAAATAATTCAGTGTAAGACATCATGTGTGTCATGATACTATATTCCACAGAGAAAGATCAGTGAAACAGGTTAAGAAAAGATTGACTGGACTCCCACTAAGCAGTATTGTATATTGGTGATGATGTAAGCTGTGCAGAGAGAAGGGTGAAGTTGAGGAGTGTTAGACTTGCTTTGTTCTTTGAATCATTTCCATAGCACTGTGAGATCCAATCCACTCACAGGTTGTTTCTCATGCTTACAGCATGAGCAGGAACCCCCATATTCTGCATATATATTTTGTACTAGTCACTGCTTACACTTGTCTTTTCCTCCCCCTTTCATACCAGGCAGACAGACTTTAAATGCTGCTATATTTTTGAATTTAAATTTGAATAATTCTTCGTTTCATTTGTATGGTTTTGACTTTATGTAAACTTCAGCTGAGATTTTAGGCATTCAACGCGTGAAGAGAATTCATATGATGAGTGTTACGCAATTTAATCTCAGTAAATTTCTTTTCTTGGATAGAACTTGCTAAAATTGTACTGTAATTCTATATCAAATTGAGATTTAGTAATAGAAATAAAGTTTTGTGTTATAATAGGCTTAGAAGCCTACAAATTTTTTTCATGAGCTGTAATGGGCCCAGGTCAGGTGATAAGGATAATCAAATACTGTTGAAGTAATAACTAAAAGACATAAGAAGAAGACAATTGCATGTGTTTTTTTGTTTTTTTTTTAACATAGATAAAGGATGCTTTGTTCAGAAATAATATTAGGACAAAACCACGCTAAAATCAACAATGAAAAAACACCTTCACCTTCCTGATGGAACATTTCAGTCCTGCAGCTCAGGAAATTGCTCTTTCCTCTGCACAAAAAGACTGAGGATCCAATACTGTTCTCTCACCTCCATTCTACCCATCACAATTAAGGAAAGCCATTTATATCTATAAAAAGTCCCAGCGAATCAAACAGCATTCATTTCAGTACATAATAGTCTCATCAGAATCAATAGGACTGTGGCTGTAACTTCTGTGTCCAAGGGGAATTGTGCGTGCTGGTGCCTTGCCTATCTTGGAAGGTCTCTGAACTTTTTTGCTCAAGCCTTTAATATAGAAGGAAGGAGCTTATTGAAAGCCTTGTTTGCTCTATACTGAATTGCTTTGATTTTCCTTCCTTTCTGAAGTATTGTGAGACGGTGTGTACTACTGTCCTTGGGGTGCCTATTAATATCTATTATAGTAGATATACTGGTTCATTTCTTTTTCTTGTCAGTATAAAGGTTTGCATCCTCCAAGAAAAATAATTACTGTACATTTTCTTTAATGTTTTTCACTTAGGAAAAAAGAAACCCTCAGTAAGTGGCACATCTTGATGTAATTATTCAGAAATGTAGTTTAAATCTGACTCTTCCATTTTCTGTATCTTTTCCAGGTCTGATTAACATACACAATGAAAGTATTTATCTGTGTGGTTGAAAGAACAAAGTGCAGCTGTATGCTACCAAGTCTGATGAAAGACATCTTGCTGTCTATGGAGATTGGTTTGAATTTTCCATTCTGCCTTGTTATCCTTGAAACAATCCTCTCTGACTGATTATGAGCTGAAAATGTAGCAGCAGAAATTCTGAAGGGGAGAAACCTCAATTTACATTAGAAATGCAAATTTTTGGCTTTTTTACATATAGAATTTTATATTACTATATAATTGCAGTGAACTGTAAGCTTACTGGAGTAAACATAACAATAACTTGTTTTCACAAAATCCTGCATTGACTTATAATTTAAGGAATCATTCACAAAGCAGGAACCAGAGGTTATTGAGCTGATGTTGGCAATGTATTAATTAATGCAATCAAGCAGCAATAATGACACTTGAGGGCATCGTGCAAATCTTATATTTGAATTATGCTTATAGTCAAATTAGAAATTACTCAAGGGACTTCGCATTATTAGCTTAGTCCTTTTCAGACTTTCAGTAGAAACCTTTATTTTCTTTCCTATTTCTGTGGATAGTAAGTACAGGATTTTTAAAAGTCACTCTCTGTAGTCTCTGACTGCACCTTTCACTATAGAATCATGGCCTTTGTTATAAAAATGTTGTAAACCATTTTGTCAATTACCTGACAATCACCAATTGGTATGTTCATAAAGATAAAAGGAATAAAATTATTTTTTTTTAAGAAGGCTTGATTTCAGTCTTGTGAATAGGAATTGTCTGTGATGTCCCCCTCCCTCATAAACAGTTTAACTGCACCAGCCATTGTGGCGATTAAGATCCTTTCATTTCAAAGCGTTTGAACCATCTCATCAAATACACACTAAGAATAGAACTGACGGAAACAACCAGTCTCTCATTTTTCTGATTTTTTTTCCTTCAGTTTTCCTTTCAAATTTTGAAATCTTTGGGGATAACTAGCTTGCTCTTGGGATGGTGTCTCTCCTTTAGCTGTCAGCTTGGACAAGCACCTAAAGATAATTTAGAAATTGAAAGCTGGTTTATACTGAAAGCATAATTGCAGTCCAATAAGCAAATTTCCTGCCTGTGACCTCTGCCTTTTAAGAGATTTTCTTCCACGTATGGCCAGGTAGATCATATCAGTGTTCATCATCTTTTTGAAAAAAACCCGTATCTCTACTACTTTTGAAAATGAGTTATTTTAATCATCTGCCTAAGTGAAAGATCTTTTATGGTCTTCAGAGAACATGAAACAACTAGGAAGGAGAGAAGGAATAAAGGCAAGCACAAGATGCTTACAAGAGGAAGGAAGGAAAAATAGAATATCAATTCTAGAAGTAGCCCTCTCTACCAATTTGCTGCATTATGGTGCAAGTGGTGGCTGAAACTATTGAAAGTCCTATCGAAATTACATCAAGAAAGAGTGGCTGTTTACAGCCCCTATGCATTAGAGAAACTTTTCCTCTTTTTTCTTGATATTTTTTGCTTACTAGAGATTTTAGAACTTTTGTAAGAGGCAAATACTGGCTGTGGGAAAGTCGGGTTTTATCCTTTTTTTTTTTNCAACTTGACAAACAGCCATGTGATTGCAGTCTATAAAATCATTAGCAACATGCAAAGCATGGAGGGGGACTGGCTGCTGCTGGTTCTTTTCAGCGATAGTAACTGGAGGGCATTGAATGAAGCCAGGATAGGTGGGGATCAAAACAAACAAGATAAGCAGGATTAAGGGGTAGCAGGCCTGTGATCTCCTTGACAAGGAACACTGTGGGTGCCAAAAGTTCAAGTTGGGCCTGGGGCAAATTAATTTGAAGTTTTTGCGTGAAAGACTATTTTGTTAGTAAAATGAAATTTGTGATCTCTCTTAAAAGAAACTCTACATGATTCTCTCTATTTTTTCCAGTCATCGTGAAAGAAAAAATTAGTGTTTTAGAAATTCCAACTCTGAGAATGCTCAGAAAGATGGCAGGGTATGAGCAGTTTTGCAAACAGACTTTGTCTTTTGAAGTTTGATTGAATTTTGGAAGAAGGTTCCCATCTGCTGATTACAAATGAGATTGTAAGAATCTAAATGAATGCAGAATATAACTGCTGGGAACAATAGTATGTGTAGGTTTTGGTAGTGTCCAATTCACACTGCACAGACAGTTCTTTCACTAGACTTTAAAAGAAGCACTCTTCAAGTAAGCATCTCCTTTTCTGTAACAACTATTATTTTCTCCAAGCTGCCAGCATATTTCTTTCATGTACACATTAGATCAAGCTAAATGTAGAAACACGCGGTGATTTTTGTCTTTCTACTGAGTTTCCAGTGTGGAGGAACTCTCCATAGATGAGCCACATTTGCTTCTTAACTTGTACTAAAATATTACATCTTACTACATGCTCCATTTGCCTATTGCAAATTTTAGGTTAATTTGGCATACAAAACTAACCTATCACTCTAGCTTCTTTAAACCTTCCAAAAATCCTTCATAAAGCAAGTAAATGGAGTTTTGCATACAATGTATAGTGAATATGAGCTATTTTCCTCTTCATATGCTTTTTTCTTTTTTCGTCAGTGAATCTTATGTGTTGGGTGATTCAGGTTAGGGTGGTTTCTCTTTATACAAAGATACGATTATCCGTTTCAAGTGAATACATTTTAAAGTGAAACATCCAATGGAATAGTTTTACAGATGAAAAGCCATCAATGGATTTCTAAATTCTATAACTTTCTCATGTGTAGGGCTATTAGATCAGTAAGTGCTAAGTTCTCCAAAAAATAATAGGGAGAGGAATATGACAATTGTTGGATATGCATCACTACAAATGTAATGTTTTTCTAGCCCTCAAAATACCTGAAGTTTATAATTTAACCCAACCTGTTCCATTGTAACATTTCTTCATTTTTTTCCTTGTCTCTCCATTTGACTTACTGGGGGAAAAAAAGAAGGACAGAAATAATTTTATGGGCTTGGCTTTATGAGAAAAAAGATAATTTTTGGTGTTTCGACTGTTTTTGTTATGTGATAACAAATATCCAGTTGTGTTTCTGATAAGCCTCAATTCTCTGTTCTTCAGAGTTGTTTTTGTTAGTCCCTGACATCTAATGCCCTTTTACTTTCATGTCCATAGACGCTGTGACCTAAAGTGAGATCACTGACTGGCTGACACTTTTAGTCTGTTTTAGAAATAGAGTATTCCTGTCAACACTGCTCTTAGGTGTTTGTGGAAGACTCACATACATGCAAACTTACTGAGTCTGCCTTCCTAAGTTATATCTGCCCAAGCAAACCTCACTGAGGAACAATCTGGGCTGTAAGCATCAGTCTTGTATGAAGAAATTGCATGAAGAAGTCTTGCATTCAGTCATGAATGAACCTTTTTTGTAGTAGCTATAACTATATATAATTAGTGAATGCTGGTAGAAGTACTAAACAATTTCATCAGATGTTTTATTGAAATGTAACTCCTTAGATTTATTTTGAGCCCACTGTGGAGTAAGTCAGTTGGATTTCCTTCAGAAAAACAATTTGTAGATTCCCTAACTACAATTCACTATTCTTTTCACAACAGAATATAGCTTGAGTGTGACAACTCTGATTCAAAACCACTGAAACTTTCTGCCTGGATCACACATTTAAAGTGAAAAATGTTAACCAAAACTACAGTCAGAAAAAGCAGTCTTACCTAAATAATATATTACAGTGGTCAAAAGCCATCCTTGTTAAAACACACAGTATTGGAAAGAAATTTATCTGATAAAGGATACTTTATCAGATAAATGGATATTATTTTTATATTTTATAATGGAAATATGCCAGTGGCTAAAGGGTAAAACAATTTTTAAAAGCATTTTAGAATATAATTGGGATCAAAAGAAACCTTTATTCGATTCTTTTCTTGATACAGATGGTGAAATCCTGAATAGTGATGCAAAAGAGGCAAGAAATGTCAACAACAGTTTGTGTCCTATATTTGGAATGAAGCAAGAACATGCATGCAGAAGGCAGATTTTGAGAGACTTGAATATTCACCAGTTAGGACAAAAAAGAAAAAGAGGAGCCACTTACTGAATCTAAGATTTTTTTTTTAAACCACAGATTCACAAAATTATCAGAGACCTAAAAGATATGATCAGCAGTGTTTTTTTTCACTGGTGTCAAAAAAATGGGGAAATTTGGTTTTTGAAGAACAGGAAACTCTAAGCTGGTTAGCTACAGGTCATGCAGAGGCATAATAAATACAATAGTTAAATAGAGACTGTAAAAACACAATTTAAAAATAAAAACGTGAGATGTCAATTAACATGGCTTCAGGACAAGTATTTTTTGGTAAACAAATCTGTTATCCATTTCACAGAAATACAAGTTTGATGGACAAAAACAGCTATGTTGAGTAGTACATTTTAATGTAATTTTTTAATCACACAACTTACTAATGTGAACCTTGCAGGGTAATTGCATTCTGTAGACTTAATGGGGGTACTTAATACCTTCTTTACCTCAGACTTCAACAGAAAGGCCAGTTATCCTCAGGGCAACCAGCCCTCTGAGATGGGAGAGAGGGATGAACATCAGAATAGACCCCCTGAAACCCAGGAGGGAGTAGGTGATGACCTGCTGAGCCACTTAGACCCTCTCAAATCTCTGCTACTGGATAGAACCCACCTAAGGGCAGTGAAGGTGCTGGAAGAAGAGCTTGCCCAACTGCTCTCCATCATTTATCATCAGTCCTGGTCAGCCTAGCAGGTCCCAGATGGCTGCAGTGTGACCAGAGAGGTGCCTCTCTGCAGGAAGGTCAGATGGAGCATGCAGGGAACTGCAGGCCTGTCAGCCAGATCTCGGTGCTGGGGAAAGGTCAGGGAGATCACCCTGAGGGCCATCCCATGGCACATACAGGACAACCAGGGGGTCAGCCACAAGCATAGAAAAGGCAGGTTCTGCTTGACCAGCCTCATCTCCTGCCATGCCAGGGTGACCTGATTTGTGGGTGAGGAGGTGTCTGTGGGTGTGTCTGGCTGGGCTGTAGTGAAGCCCATGTCTCTGTTTCCCGCAGCACGTCCTGGAGAAGCCAGCTGCTTGTGGCTTGCACAGGCGCTCTCTTCGCTGGGTGGCCAGGCCCGGAGAGCGGGGGGGAATGGAATTGCATCCAGCTGGCACCTGGTCACTGCTGGGGCTCCCCAGAGCTCAGTGCTGGGCCCAGCCCTGGTTTAGGTCTTAACTGATGATCTGGACAAGGGGATCAAGTGCACTGTCAGCGAGTTCGCAGACAGCACCGAGTTGGCTGTGAATGTGGATCTGCTGGCGGGCAGGAAGGATCTGCAGAGGGATCTGGACAGGCTGGATTGATGGGCTGATGGCAGTTCTACAGGGTTCAGCAAGGCAAAGCAGCAGGTCCTGCACCTGGGTCACGACAACCCCCTACAGTGTTAAAATGTGGAGTTATTCAAAATAGTGGGATGCTGCTTTCCTGGCTGCTCCTGCAGGTTAACATCAGTCAGGGTGGCTTCTTGTCATCATCATCCCCTAAGCATGCTGGGCTCCAGTGCTTTCACCTTGTTTCAAATCCCCACAGTACCTAACCCTCCTAGGTCTCCATATGCTGTGGTGTGATTTTGTGTGTATATACTAGGTGACAAACCTGAGGAGCTTTGTAACAATTTGGGTTTGTTCATCTACATGCCCAGATGTTCCATGAGTTGGGATCAAACGTGTTTGTGGAAGAGAAACTGGCATAAGAAAGTGAGCCCCTAAAACACCCCTAAGGAATTCCAAGCTTGGTGATAGTAATCCCCTAACACAGAGCACAATTTACAACATATAGAATTTATTATAAATTTAAATTGCATACAACACCCCAAGTATATCTTTTCCTCCTCACAGAAATCTTCCTTTTTTTGGCAGCATTAATAATATACCTGTTTCATTAAACTGCTCAGGCACGTGACTACTAGGAACTCCCAGTGGAGAAGAAACTGAAGTTCCCCAAGTGCTGCAGTATACTTGACATAGTAGTAATACCTGCTGAGTTATGGTCTATATAATTTTTGAATCGTGTTCCACAGCACTCAGCAATATTTGTCATATGCTTCATATCTATGTCACAGTTATTGCTGAGTTCAAACAAGTAATACTTAGGTTTCTTTGAGAAATTCAGGTGAACAGCTCCAAAAGATTTTCACTGTAGCAAAGTTTCATTTTCTACTGATGAGTCATTATTTTTTATGAAACTTTAATGAGCAACAGCAAGCACACATAAATCATAACTGAGTTCACAAAGAAAGGTAGTATTGTAATATCTTCTTCTGTGCTCATCTAAAATGCTGCTGACTTCCAAGGACAGGATTTTTCCTCACTAATTGAATTTTACAGTAATTATAACTGTACGTTAATGTCAATAAAACTGCTTGTGAGCACAATGATTTAAACCCAGCAAGTGTTAAATTACAGATAACATGCATAGTATTCAGTTAGTTTCAAAGAGCAGAAATCAAAGATTTTCAAATAATCAGAAAATGGAAGTGGAAAAACTTATTTAAGCCACTCTCTCTGTACAGAAATTCAACTTTTGTATCTTTATTAGCTGGAAATTTCTGTTACTTGGGAAATTTTTATCTTAGGCAGCCTTTATCTTTACCATTGTGTGTGGGCATTCCCATGTTTTGAATGAACAGCACTTTTTTGTCTGTGAGGTGGAAAATCACAGAGAACATTAATCTTTCACCCTTATCCACCACCTCTGCATTCTCCCCAGTAGTAAAAAGCTCCCAATTTCTCTGCTATACCACAATACCTGTCTACTAGTCTTTACAGCAAAGGACAAATGGAACTGAGAGTCTACAGCATATTTTAAATTCAGTAGAGATCATTTTCCTTCATCATATGTATAATATCTGGTAGATTTCTTTGGACCCAAATTTACATCTCTATAGCTAGTGCTGTTTTAAAGCCCCCAGGCAAAGCTCAAATATTCCTGAAGCTGGATGTGAAATACTGTCTTAAGTGTTTGGATTACTTCATGTATACAACATTCTTTGCTGAAGGAGAGGAGATTTAGAGGAAGACATGGGGTCTAATTCTTGCTGATGTCAGAGTACTTCTGGAAGGAAAAGCAAATCCTCGTATTTCTAGATAACAGTACTTTTACTTTGGCAGTGAATTTACTTGGGTTGTGCTATCCTGCAGGGCAAACTGAGCTCAAGTACACTGCACATTGCAGTGCAACATAGAGCTGAGCCAGATTTTAAAATAACAGAGAGACTTTAGGTACAGCAGTGTGAAGTTTGAGGTACAGGCTGCGTTAGATCCTAAAGTTTCCATGGGGTCTCCAAAGTCAGTGGAACTGTTCTCTCACTAGCAGTGCTTAGTATGTCATGATTGTTTTGGCTGAACTAATGAAGTATTCCTGGTGCTTCAAGCAAGAAGTCCAAGGGATCAAGCACAATATACTTCTAGAATATAAGCACTGGCAGAAATGAAAAGGTGATTTCTCATCACTGTTGTATTCTTCAGGCGTGAACATCAATGAGTCCAGCCCTCCCCAGCTCCAGACAGTTGTGATGAGGTGTTTGAGCCAGCAGAATCAAGTGCACTGTGGTCATGCACCCCTCTACCTGGAGAAGAGATATAGGATGAAGGGGCTTCATTTGCTTCTGCTGTCTCTTTGCCATTGGAGCTTCCCTCTCCCAGAACTGTCAGCACCTTGATCTAGTGCTGCTAATCCACCTGGTGGTGTCTGTGCAGTGTGAGAGTCACTGCATTTCTGCAATACCTCAGTCTCCAAGGTAAGAAGGTTTCAGAGCTGGTGTCGATGCAGCTTCCAAGCAAAGAGTGCTTGCTTGTCAGTGGTACAATTGAACAGTAACAGCTGTGCTCAGATATTCCAATTACCACTTGCACATGCTTTACCTTTTCTGCAAGTCTAAGATGATATGAGCACATTAATTCAAAGGTGCTCACAAAGATATTGTGCCTCTTTTAGTAGAATAACAAAAGCAAACAGTGTGAATGTATTGCTCTCTTGCTGTCTGTTCATACTTTCTGTAACATATTGTGCTTATCAGCTCTTGTTGGGCTTGTGACAACAACCAGATTCGTGCAATGGTGCTGCCTTGAAGGAGCCGTGAGTTATTTGGGCTGTGGAAACTAGCTGCTTCTTGTACTGAGTACTGGGATTAGAAAGAGTGTACCACAATGACCAATAGGAAACTACGCCATGGGATTTTGGGCAAGATCCCTTTGACCAGTTTAACAGTTTAGTCCCTTCTGCAGATCATGCAAGCAGGCATCCCATTTCATACTGAAACAGAGTTACAGTTCTGATACAGCTTTGATATTTCTGCATGTCTCAGTGAATATTTGAAGAGGTACCCTGTGAAGATGGAATGCCCCAAGTGTAAGTGGGAGCTCCAAAACGAATGAAATGACTAGGGACATGCCTCAGGCTCCCAGGCCTTGTTTTTAAATGAAAAATATAGAATGAGGCTCCCAGATATCCTTTTCTTTCATGTTCAATGCTTAGGGCCATAGCAACTAAAAAGCCTTGCTGCACTGAGACTTGAGATAAGCTGAGGGAATATTAAATAAGCCAGTATGCAGAGATCACTGGGAGCAGGTAGGAGTTTGAAAGCTCCAGTTTATAAAAGTAACTAGGAAAGTGCGCTGGTAGCTAAAAGATCAAACATTCAACTTATCAAATGTTACATTTGAAGTTTTGGGAAACCAAATAAAGAAATCCCTTGTTCTATTTCAGTGACTTCTGTAGCATATTTTCTTTGGCCATTGTACTTTCCTTAATAACATCTGTAATTTTAGCAGTGTTGCACTATACAAGATGCTTCCAGAGTAAATGTTCTGCAAACAGCATGTTAAATGTTAGTGTTCTTGTCCTTAATTGAGGTTGATTAAATGTAAATTTCAGGTTCTTGATCTAGTAGCTGTTGGCTTTCTGCCTTGGCTCTGGTTAGTGTATTCCTTCTAAAACACACTTGGGCAAAAAGCACCCATCTTTCTTAGTCCTCTGTATTCATGTTGAGAAAAATATTTGTCTTGCTGGAGCAAGGCAGTGACTGTATTGAATATTTTGTCATTTGGTATATGACACCTAAGAGTCTGTGCCTCAAACCAGCTTTAACATTGTGCTGCTGATCTAGAACACAGGCTTCAAATGAGTTTAGAAGGCAAGAACTGTAGCAGGATTAATGGAAATGAATTATGTATGCTTCTTTATTTTGACAATTTTGATTGAATATTTTTTTTTCCATTTTGGAGAAGCATTAAAAACATGTCTATAGAGAATTAGACCTTTATGCAGTTTCTTGTGAACATCACATTTGTTTGAGAAATAATAGATGATTTTCTTTGAAGTAGAACCAAACCCACTGAAAATCAGGGCTATTTCTACTAAGCAAAATGCCAAATATTTCCCTGTTTGTTTATAGGTCAAGTCTCAAGGAGACACAGAATGCAGGGAACTTTCCCCTGGCCTAACCCTTAATTTATCAAGTAACTCTGCTTGTCTGTCTGCACTGTGAATAGTCTGATTTCAGTGGGATTATATATACCACATAAAGTTAAATTGTGAGTGAGCTTTGCAGGATTGGGACCTTCAGAGGCAACTGACAGATTTAAAATGCATTATTCCAAAATGTGGCAGAGAGTTCTCTGTGTTATGCTAGATGGGCTTTATTCGACTGAACTAATCTCCTAGTTATAACTAATCTCTTGCATCCTGGTTCTCTTCATCCTCATTTCAGCAAGTACAAAGTCATTGCCTGAAGTCAGGGAGTTTGGCTTTTTTATTCCTTCATCCTTAATTATTACATAACCTTTAATAAAGGGTTTACAGAAGAGAGAGGTAGGTCCACCGTATAAATTGGATTACTCCTTCTGGAACCTGTGGAGTTATGACTGTTTACAGTGACTAAGAATCTGGCCCATAAACTTCACTGAAAGGCTTTCTCTAATCCGGCAGCATAATTAGACTGAAAGAGTTATTTTCAAAGTTGTTAGTACCTGAAAATGATTACTCACTGGGGCATTGTTAGTATAATAGCAAAGCCACTTTTCAAGGATACTGGAAATCCAAACACTCTGTGCTGTTTACATTCCTCAGTAGGACAGTTAATATATTGCGTCCCATGTGACCTGTGTAGTAAAACTGCTGCATTAACTATAGCAGCATTGGTACATGTTTCTCTAATCAAAAAATGAAACTGGTGTCTCTGGCAATAGATAATGCTACTTCTGGCAAGACACATACTCGTGCCTTTTGATAGAGAGAGCAGCTTTTCAATGTGCAGCATGGACTCACTCTACAAGAACACATAAACAACGAAACAATTTATATTTGTAGATAAGAAGCAGCATCATTTATACTAAATAAGCTGGAGAAAACCGAGTGTATAGATTTTAATACACTTCATCAGCAGTACATTAAGGAGCAGACCCAAAGCCTCATAGAAATGGAAAAAAGCTACCTGACTTCAGTGTCGCCTTGGTTAATCCTGTTATCTTTAAGGTGTGCAGGTTCTCAGGGGAAAAAGGGACAACCACACATAATATTGAGTCATGATTGGGGAAAATCATGGCTGTGATGGGTGAAATACCTTCAGCCATGTGGTCTGTTGCTGTCTTATGTGGCAGAAATGGGGAGATCAAGAGATCAACTCCTTGCTGTGCTGTGAGCATCCTCTTTTCCTGCCTTGGCAGCGGGGTCAGTCTGCCAGGCAGTGCCAGCACTGAGAGCAGTGTCGCTGTCTCCTACTGCCTCCATCCTGTAAGGGCAAGGGTAGTGCCTGAACTTCAGAGGTCTCTCTGGGCCTTTCACAGGCCTTAGAAGACTTGTGAGAACAAAGTCCACTCCAAGGTGTTCGTGTTGCAGCTGTTGCTGCAGGTTTGCTTTGCATGTCTCCTTGGCAAGAAATCAGGTATTAATAGCATCTTTGGTGGTCTAGCTACTTTCTTCCTAGAAATCCCACTAAGATTTCATTATCTGTTGGTAAAGATAAGAAAGTGTTTTCTCATGATAGATCATGCCAGTCCCCACCACAAGACAGGTGGAATCACCATCAGCGGTCGTGTATCTGCGCTTACCATATCTGGGCAGAGAGTGTGGGGATGTTGCAGCCTGGGGGAGTCCTGTACACTCTGCTCCCACCCCTGCTGTCCCTGGGGCCTGTGCACAGCCCCCCTCACCCCAGCTCTCAGGCAGGCAGCAGAGACGTCCCTGTGGCAGAGCAGCAGAACATTACAGCAGCCAGGTCTGCAGTGCTCTGCATGCACAGGACGGGTGGTGCAACACATCTCATTGTACAGGCACAAAATGCTTTGTGTCTGGGCTTAAAATAGGAGCTCAAGCATGAAGACATCTGTTTTACGTCAGCTGTGCATATGAATGCAAGCACTGGTCTTTAAAGGTAAATTCTACTAATGTGCTCCCCATTGCAGAATTCCCTGGCTTGATGTATCATGAGGGTGATACATCTGATGCCAGCAGCACACGATGTTTCAAAGCAAATTGTAATATGCTACTCTGAAGCTTAAGATGTGCTTTGTTAAAAGCCAGCTTTTATATGAAAGAAAAGGTTTTGTCTCTATCATCAGAGACTATTTACATTGCAGAAAAATAATTCTGCGTCTGAAGGTTATCTGGTCAAATGAATACTGGCAGTTTCTAGGAAGCTGTATCAGGAAATGTTGGGTTATCTCATGTTTCTTCATGCTAAGCCTTAATAGCCTTTTGTCCCATTTTATGTATTTATGCTTTTGCAGTGTTTAATACTTAACCACTGGGGGCTAATCTAGTGAGTCATGTATAAAATGAAAATATTTTCTTGTTATCTATTTTTATCCTAATTTGAGTTGTAAAATAGCTGTTGAACTGGTTAAATGATGACTTGTTAGTATTTCTGTATTTTCTAAGCACAGTTTTGGAAGTTACTTCTATATTTGGAAGTTACCCTAAGCTCTTAATGTAACTGATTGCAATATTTCTAATCATAGATAAATTCACCCAGGAACCATAGAGAAACTCTCTTTAAGTACAGAATAGGTATGGTACTGAGATGAATGATAGGAATAAATTTATTTTATGGAGCAAAATATTCAAAAAGAAGTTTCTGGTAAAGTATCCGTTGTTACAAATGTATGCTGAGCTAAAAAAAATTCTCCACTTTTGTGAAGTCTACAGAGAACCACTTTTAAACATGTATTAATCTAGCACTGCCTGTCTTAAAAGCTAAAACTGGAGGGAAAAAATTGAAGATATAGGGATGTCAGAGTGGTGAAAAGATGTGGTGAGAAGATGAAGTGTTTTCTTCATTGTTGGATTACAATAGAGAAACTTGGCAGTCATTTTACTGACTGAATGATATTATCATTAGATATAATGATTGTACATTCAGTGGATCCAAAAATGGTTACTAATGCCAAAAAGACATGACAACATGATTTTCTCTGCTTTGAAATCCAGAGGAACTTTATGCTATGTATTTATTTAGAACAATTGTAATACTATCAAAGGAAGAGACCTCTGACATTATTAATACCACTAATTAATTCTTCCTGTCAGGAGGGTTCTCAAACCTAATTTAGAAGGACCTCTGTGACTTGCCAGCACTGTGCCCGCTGTGTAGCTGTTCCAGAGTGGGCATTCATTAGTGGCAGAGTTACCTCATACTTCTTTAGCAAACACTGCAGGTGCAAAACAGTCTGAGGCTTCATTTTCCTTCTTTCCACTTAACCCGTGCAAATTAGGAACAGATATTTTGATATCAAATATTTAAAGAGTATGGTTTTTATGACTTTTGTATATGTTAATGAGAAAATGGAAGGAGGAGACAGATTCTGTAACTTTTAATAAGACTTCCTAGAAAACATCTGTATGCTTCGTAAATTAGTCATCTTTCAACACTTTTTGTTTGCATTACTTTCCTCAGCCAACACTGAAGGAGGGTATTCTGATGAAGAAGTAAAATAAATGGGTTGATATGATCTGAAAGATCCTCAGTGAAAAAGTGTAAGTGACCCTTTAAAATATCTGTAATGTTGCAGAAAGCTCCCAGCTTTTCAGTCCTCAGGCATCTTCTCCAGATCCTGGTAAAGAGCTGAGGCCACCATCCTTCTCTGTGCACAGAGCATGTCTGCTGCCTTCCTTTGTCTTCCTGGGTTGCTGTAGTTACAGGTAATTGGCTGTGTGTGAGGGGCCTCCTGTGTCATCTCAGTAGCTGCTCTCTTATCTCTTTTTTGCTGTGGCATAGTGATGCTTTCCACAAACATCTACAGCCTGATATTCCTTTTCAAAGTCACAACAGTCTGACAGGCTAAAAGTGCCTGGTTGGCAGTTTGGAACAGGCTTGGAACAGGTTTGGAACAGACTCTTAACTTCTTTTTGATTTTTTAACTGCACCATGGGGAAGAGCTTGCAGCTTGCCACAACGATCATGCTATAGTAATCTATTCTATTAAATTTCTTTTAAATCATTGCTTACTGCTTCTATTACTTATTTTATTTTATTTTTTTAATAAGAGAGACAACAAAAATAAATGCTTTTTTTTTTTCCTCAGGGGAAAAATAAAATAGTCATATGATGGGAAGAGGGATTTTTGGGCTTGTGGAAGACTTAACAAGAACAGTTATGTACTCTTGACCCTCTAGTGAGGAACTGCAGAAAGAAAAACGTCAAGATTTTCTGTGCAGTGGGTGTTTATGTGCTTAGCAGTATTCAGCTTCATAAGCTGTAACAGAAACTTCTTTTGGTAGGTCTTTCATCTCTATAAACAGCTTACTGCAGCCATCACAGTTAATTTGATTAGTGACACTCAGACATGAACCCAGTGAAACAGCAGCTTAAGAGCACTTTTGCAACCAGCAACTATATTGGGAATTCTAATCTTTGTCAGAGCTGCACAGGGGGATGGCTACTTCTCTCACATTTCTGAATGTTTTAAAACGTTTTGAACACTTATGTACTTCAGGGAATGACACAGAAAGAGTGAAAAAGATTATCACCTGACAAAGATTTCTTGAATTAGGTCACTGCAGGCTGTTTCATTTAACAGTTGTTCCTTTTCCTAGGTAGTTAAAATCAAACTTTCCTTCTCCACTCTTGCATAAGACAGCACAGTGTTTTTGCTCTGTGAACACAGAGCATGACTGTGGTGTCAGAGGAGGAAGAACAATACCTTTCTCAAATATCCTAGGAAGTAAGGACATGATTCATACGTTGTATAACAGTTGGATTCTGTACATGTCCCAGGATTGTGCTGTGCTGTTCCCTTAAATTGCCCTTCCCAAGACTATCAATGTCCATTGTAGTTCACATGGCTCTGTTTCCTATTTCTCAAGTTGGATATCTGGTGTATTTACTTGTGTAATTGAGGAAATACAGATTGTTTGGGTCCTGCAGATTTTTAGATAGAAAATATAAAAGGCAAATGATTGCGGCAGAAAAAGAAGGGAGAGAAGCTGCAGGCTTTGAGAGCTCATTCAAGGAGTCTTCTGGAGTAACAAGATTGTAGTATTCTGGTTCCAGGTTTGTCACACAGATGGCAAAGGCAAATCTTGTGCCTGGGAAAGGAAATAATTCCCCTCTCTCCTCTGTTGGGGAAGTACCGATCATAAATTCGTTAAAAAGGCCACACCTGATCATATCTTGGTGCTGTAAAACCAGAGCAGAATTGGATCTTATCTCAACATCTCTGCTTGCGTAAAATAATGGTGTATGCTTTTGATAATTGCTGGTTTGGTGTGGCTGCCAAAATGATTAATAATAAAACAGTTAAAATGGAGGTATTGAAGCATTGCCACTTGGTTTTACAGTTAGCACCTGCGGAGGTAAATTCAAGCTACTAGCACCAGTTGCTTTTTAAAAAAAAAGTAAATAGAAGTTTAACTTCTGTAAGTCTTTGACTTGGTAAATTTTAGGAAAGACAAAACTAAGCAGCAGTTTATGTGACAAGTAAATAATGTCTTTCCTATAGGATTTGAATTTCAGATGTTACTGTGGCTCTTGGCTCACACAGGTTTAATAAGAAGTAACATGTCTTCCAGAAACTATGCGTATCTGAGAATAGATACAAACTATGGCACTATAGCTGTCACTGCTTTTGACCAGTAATTTTAATCTGTGGTTTTTTTTTTTTCTTATATTTTTTTTTTTACCTGAATAGTTAGATCTGACTTAGAAAGTTATGCACTTGATTGCAGATGTATCAGTACTTTTCTCACTGTCATATGAAGCCAAGTGAATTGTTCTACTTTGAATGTAACATTAATCAAGCAATTTAATACCCCCCACAATTATGGCAAATATTCTTGTGATACTATGAAAATATATGGTTGTGTAAAAGGGTGGTTTGACTCTCGCTTTTACTTTTACTAGTGCTGTAGATTAATGTAGTTACATAACTAGCGCCATGACTGCCAGGAAAAGAAAGAATATAGTGCTTGCCAGCTCTTTTTTCCCTACCAAAAATTATTTGGATCAAGGTATTTTATCTAAGTATATTCAGGTTGCATATGAAATATATTTTGGATACACTCAACTATTTATTTTTGATAAAGAGCAGCTCTGAAAATTCCAGCTGTTTCACATGCGGTGTGCCAGCAGCAGTCAGATGACAGGATGTCTGCAAAACTGAGTCTCTTTAAACAAACTATTCAAACTCCCAGATCAGGTACGTCTTATCATCTATCTCACAACCCATCAAGCATCCCACCCCTCCCTGGGAAAACATGGGAAAGCAGGAGTGTCTGGAAGGATGATGAATAGAGATCTGATAAACAAAGGTGGAACAAGGCTTTCATTACCGGCGGTGCCTGTGGAGTAGTGCCCTGCTCTGTTGAAGCCTATGTGGACTTTCACCAGTAAATTGTACTGCAGGGAAGCAAGTCGTTCAGTCCTAGAAGCAATTTGCAGGGAAACTAAGGCTGTTGTATTCTATTGGCCAATAATGGCTACTGTATATTTTTTGGTTTCTGCTGTGCAGCTCAGTTTCAGGGGCCTGAACAAAGGACAGGAAAGTAATGTAAAAGTACATGGCTGGAAGGACGGCTTAATAAGAAACAGAGCCTCTTTATCTAAGTAGTCTGTGCGGCTTTAATAGGGCCCAAATGTTGAGACAAACATTTATGCAGACAGCAGAGCAGTGTCCTGATTTTTTTTAAAAGGCTGCATACTCCAGGCCTGCCCATGTCAATATAAGTGTGAATGTATCAGCTTCTTATAAATGACTTGGTCTGCACTGGAAAAAACGAATTTAGTTCACACAATTTTTAACTCTCAGCCATACAGAGCTCTCATGTAACTCAGGACAGCAATATACATTTTAGCTCTTGTTGGGGGTTGGGTTTCTTTCTTATAGAATTTTATCCCAGAAGTTGCTAAGAAACTAATTACTGGATACTTATGAGTACTTATGGGTAAGAAAGACAAAAGTAGCTGAAGTCGGGGAGAGTGGCACCTGGCTANCCTGCCGGGACCTTTCCACAGCTCCAGCCGCGGCCACCGAGCTGCCGGCACCTCTCACCCGGCAGCAGTCCAGCAGGACTTTGCTCATTCCTGCCGGCTGTGCCCAGAGCTGCAGCGAAGAGGAAAGCGCCTTGCGGCTGAGAAAACTGACTGGGTCCCTGGGTCTGTCTGTTCTTAATGCCAGAGTTATTGTTGTTGTTATGTTTATCTTGTTATACACACTACTAAAGAACCGTTATTCCTATCCTCATATCTCTGCCTGAGAGCCCCTTAATTTCAAATTTATAACAATTCAGAGGGAGGAGGTTTGCATTCTCCATTCCAAGGGAGGCTCCTGCTTTCCCTAGCAGACACCTGTCTTCCGAACTAAGACAGCTCTAAAATTCACAAGGCTCAAAGCATTCTTTTGTTTGAACAATTCTTTTTCTAAACTGCTTCACACTTTTGGCTCAAATAGTTGGTTCTGTGTCTCGGGCAAAGGAGAAAATAGGCATTTAAAGGTGTTGTGCCATCTCTGCCATTTGTTGCTTGTGTTTCATAGTGATACCACTAGATGCCAAAGTGTTGAAATTCCAAAAAGGAAGTGTCAAAGACTGCCAAGAGATATCATGTTGCATTGGATATGTGTTTGTAGAGCACTTATCTCCTTTTGGAAATCCCACAGCTAGGTTTTTTTTTGTGCTTGTCATCTGTTGAGTACAGAAGTGGTTGTGGTAAGGAAGGGAAAGATCACAACTTTTTATTCTTGCAGCCAGTGACTCCTTCAGAGATGTTAAATTTTAGAAGTCTGTAAGGCCTGGCTTGCCTTACAGATGCCAGGGATCTTTGGGGGCTGTTCTAACTCAAAATATACAGCATGGCCAATGTATATACCTCACTTACCAGAAGGAGGGAGGTCATCTTTCCAGAACTCACAGTCTGAGTCTCTTCATGGGTACTGACTAACCACAAAAAAATTAAAGCCTAAAAGGAAATTAAATGTTTACCATGAACAGTGTTAACGAGCCTAACTAAACACTGCTACTACTGAGAGATTCCATCAGACACAGTTTTTCACAGCTTCAAAAGTTTTTTTATTAGAATGCTGAAAAATGGCTGTATTGAAATGAATATCTCTACTTACATAATGTATTCGCCTATTTTAATTATGTATAGTTGTGAAATTCAGGTTCAGCAGGTTCAGCATACAACAGATTCCTGCTTGCAAGTAAATTGTGCTTGTTTAAAAAGATAGAAGTAGAGATGAAGAAAATATTTGAAAAGGAAGGTATTTCATAGAACTTTTCTGGGAGACTTTGAAGTTTCATGTTTATTCTGTAAATGCTGCAGAGGAAACTGATCCACTTTAAGCTGCCTAGAAAGCGCATTTTTTTCAGAAAACTTTTCACACTTTAAAACTAAGTTTTAATATGGCACAAGCCAGCACATCTTAGAAAACCTTTTTTTCTCATCACAGAAAACCTGAAGTTAATCCAAGGAGTATAAAAAGGCACTTCTTCCTTCACATTTATATAGGCAAAGAAACTGTTGTACCAAGTAGACAAAAACCTGATGCCAACCTCTTGATCTCCACTTTGCAAACCAACAATGGTACCCATTCATTATTTCACCCAATATCCCTTTCTATTCTGTTTAATGGGAACTATTCTCTGGTTGCAGTGTATTTCAATGAAAACTATTTTAAAAGACTGCTTCCACACTTTGTTACTTTATATTCGAGCAAAAAGCTCCTCAAAAGTTTTGCACTTACACCTTTATATATATGTACTGTTCATACCTAAACCTATGTAATATACACAACAAATAGTGTCTGTACTCTGTGCTGCGCTTGTTCTCTGCTGGCTTACTTCCCATTCATGAATGATGAGAATTCTGTGCATGGGAGTGGCAAAGATATGAGCTCTCTTCTTCTGCAGAGCTCTTTCCATGTACAGTCACTCATTTTGAGCAGAGCTTAGAAATTGCTGGAGGTTTGAAGAGACGGAATTTTTTGAGTGGAAAACTGTACTTTTTCTCCCCTCATCTTTCCAATATCTGTTTTCAATTCTTTCTGTGTCTTCTAGAAAGTATCTCTATTCCTATTTGGTTCTGTAGTTCCTATATCATTGCACTTATCCGTATCCACAGTCATATATCACTGAGGTGTCTCATTTGCAGTGGAAAAGCAAAGGCTGTGGGGGCTGTTTGTTTAGGAGTAAGCTATTTCCATATGCTTACTGGTTCACTTTTGGAATGTGGAAATCTAAGTCTAGTAAGCGCAAAGAACCTGTAGGGCCTCCTTCCATATAAGGAGGAGCTTTAGTAGCATGAGGCTATGGAAGTGCATGCTACATCACATGCTGGCCCACAGCATTTGTTCAATGAAAAAGGAAAGCATTTAATTTTGAATCTCAGAATGGCCCCCGCAGAGCACTCTGTAGAAGACAATCAATCAGCAGCCAGGCTGCTCTGCCCTTGCTCCTGCAGAAGCCTGCTGCAATGGGACAGTGCAGCAACGAGCAGCTACAGAAGTGCAGGAGACTTGCTTTGACTCCTGCAAACTTCTACAAACTCAACTCTGCTCATAAGTTGCATGGCAGAACCCAGAACTGGAGTCACATGGCCTCAGCTGATCCTTTTGTAATCTAAGGAGTGCCCTACTTATCTTAACCTTATCTTATCCTACCTGTTCAGTAGCAATAGTTAAGGCAGAGTCAAGCCCAAATAAACCTATACTGCAGCGCTACGTTGCTTTTGGTGAAAGCTGAAACTGTATCCACCCGTTGTAGGGCATACCTGAGCATTTTGAGTTATTATTTCAGCCCCATTTAAGGGAATAACACCATGATTGAGGGAGTGTATAATCATGCATACATCAGTACTGGAATTTGGTTAGTAACAGGTTAGTTCTTGTTCACAGCAGATGTTCTGTGTTATAACGGGGAGGTGTGGGAGGGGAAGCTGCAGTTAACCAAGCACTTTCCTGTGCCTGCAATTGTACTGTTTTTTTTTTCTCATTCTCCTAGGTGTGTTAGTCTTACAGTCTTGCAGGGGTGCAGCATAACTAATGCATTTCTGAGAGACTTTTAGTGTCAGAAAGTTAGGAGTATAGAGCAGTAGATGGCATTTAGTGAGAGCTGCTCTCTCAGCTGAATGAAAGACCTTTCTGTGTCAGAGACCTATTGGGCATGCTGAAATCACTGTGAGGTGGCCTACGTGTAGGTACACTGCACAAAATTGAGCTCTGTGTTTTCTTGCTTCCTCTTTTGTTCCAATAAACCCTAGAACTGGGTAGGAATTAGAGTATTTGAAGCAATATTTTATGCATAGGCTGGATTTCCCATCAAAGTCAATGGGTAACTTCCTACAGCTGCAGCTGGCTGGGAGAGCTGCTGTCACCAACTCATTTCCTCAGTAATGACCCTTTTCTCTCTGAAGTTGTGCTTGGCTTTACACCCAGATTTCACAGTAATTTTTATTGTTAATTTTGTGTACAGTGAACAGAGAAGTTTTTGTTTACATAGCATGAGACTCAGCAGCCACTGTGGTGTTTATCAACCATGACACTCATTTCACATCTCATCTGTTATATGAGTGAAATATGCAAATAATCATGTTTTTCTAGCATATCAGGGATGAAATGACTTACAGCCAACAGGAGTGGCTGGGGTTATTTTTAGTCTTCTGTGTTAGTGTAATTTACCAGCCAAAGACTGGAACCACTTTCCTCTTCTCACAGGTTTATAGTAGTAGTAAGTGCCAAAACTACAGAACTGCTACAGCTCACAAACCCATTGCTGAGTTTTAGGATACAATTCTCAATGGCAGGGTTGTTTTTTGGCAATTATTTTACTATACAATTCTCAATGGCAGGTTCTCAATGCCAAAATTGGGTTTTGACAATTATTTTATGATAGCACCCCCAGGCAGAATCAGAATTTTCTGACTGCTGGTCTTCCAGGTAATCACAATTGGCCAAATTCAGTTGCTCAAGCACATTGTGTAAAATTTTGGGTGGACATCAATATCAGTTCTTGGTGTACTTTGTAACCATAACAAATAACAGAACAGAGGTTGGAAGCTGATTTCTAGTGGTAAAAATATTTGATTGAAAGGAAATGATATTTCTTTTGCTTTGCTCTAGAGAAGGCAAATATTTGCAAGGGAGGGAAAAGACAAGCCTGTGCTGCCCCTATAGAATGTAGCATCAAATTACAGTCAACAGGCTTTTAAAGAATCAGAAGAGAAAATAATTCATAGCACAAAAACTCATAAGAAAGTCACTACCCTGTCAGAGCAAAGTAGAAGATAAGAAGGATGAGGTAAGGCAATGAAAAATTGCCAACAAATTATTTGAGTTGTGCTTTGTAATGGGACAAAGGCCTAGGGCCCAGGGGTTTTTGTCTTTGGTTGGATTTTTTGAGGGGGAGTGGGATGGGGTTTGTATCTTTTTGAGAGCAAAATGGGTTTTAATTCTGATATGGCTTCCATTGTGAACACAGTTATTATAACTCACTTGATTATGACTCTGAAACTGATTAGTTCCTTTAGGCAATGTTTTGATGAAGTTTAGAATGTAGTTTGGAGAATCTGTAAGAAATTTCATGTTTACTTTATAGGCTTCAGATTACATATATAGTGCTAATGTCATAATGAACATTAGGAGACCCAATTTGCCTGCATACCTAAATACAGCTAAACCAGAGAGCTCCAGGCTTGCCTTTACGACTTTTTATATCTATTATACATCAAAGGGACATGACAGTTGTGCTCTGAACCAAGAAGATTCACAATTACAGGAAAAAAACCCCATATTAACACATACTCAGCAAAAGCACAGTGCAACTCATTAGAAATTAATTAAGCATCTCACTGCAAGATCCTTATAAAGACAAAACTCCCACTGGTCCTAATTCACTGCTAAGCTAGAAGGATCTAGCTTTCTGGAAATTTATTTTATCTCAAGAATTTTTATCTCAAATGTTGGAAAACAGTTGGAATTTCTCAGAGCAAGGATTGTAGAATAATGCACTAGACTTGAGCAGGACACATTTCATCTCAGGTAATCCCCAGTGCTTTTCTTTTTCAGGCTAAAGAAGTGATAAACATATTTTTTCCTTATATATGGTAAAGTAGGATGCAAAAGTCATTATGCTAGTAAGGACTTGGATTAATCCAGATCTCTGTTATCATTTAAAGACAATTTAGGTCATTATCCTAAATTCAGTAGAAAGAGAGAGATTCTGTTTTTAGATTAAGGTGACCCATCCAGTGACTTGCAAGGAACACCAGCCAATGAATTAAGGTCTAAATTCTGTTCCTCCTGTAACCATGTGAACAATAGTCAAATTGTGCTGATGAAAATACGTGTGCAACTTTGACTCCTGTCTATATCACATTTGTCTTTCTAAAATATCTATCTTGAGATGTGAAGATAGCTGTTATCTCCATGCAATTCTTCTAAGACTCCCAGAGTTTGTTTTCATGGTTGATAGCAACTTATTAAATGAAAGACTGGCCTGAAGCACACACTAGGGAAAAAAAAAAAGGAAAACCAGTGAGGAAGCTTTATGGAACATGTAATTTACAAATTGTTTCAGACATTCAAACTTACTACAGCTGCTTGAAGATGTTTGAGACAGCTTCTGTGGTCATCTTTGATATATTTTTGAACAGAATTACTCTTTTTTAAAGGGAAGTGATTGAGTAGTGCAGTTAAGTATGATGAGAGGAGCATCACCAGGAGTTTATTTGCAGTTGGATTTGAAATCCTGTATCCTACATGTACACAGACAGTACCTTCCTCTTTCTAGATGCTATGTTCAATTTAAGCTTGAAAGAAAACTTTATCATGATTTTTCTTCCAATCTTTCCCTGAAGATAAAGAGCTGTTTCAACTGGGAAATCCTTGTAGTTTGACTTACTGAAGAAACCAAGGTGTCTTTATGTCCCATTGCTTGTCCCATTGATTGTTTGAGACTTATAGGCATCTGATAAAAGCAATGAGTCTGTCTGAAATCCTAGGCAAATGGCCTTGTGGATTTTGAGACAGCACAGCTGACTTTTATTCCCTCACTGAGCACTTAGGTGCTTGTACATAGATGAGATTCAGACCTGATGCACTGACCTTACTGCACCTGCACTGCAGGACACACATGGCCACATGACAGAGGTATTCATGAAGTCCCACAACACTTTATGTGACTCTCCTGTTTGTAAGGAGTCTGAACAATATTATTAAAAAACCTAGTTTTGATACACATTTGTTCTTGCCATTTCAGGGGGTTATTTTCAGTGACAGGATATTATATGCTCAGGGGAAAGCAAAAATTGTTCTGTGATAGCTCTTTATCTATGGTTCTGTGTAGTCAGAGCAAAAAGTCTTTATAAAAGAATACTATTTCATTAATTTAAAGATAGTTTTTATTTTTATGCCATGGCTGGAGAGAGAAAAATCCATATATGATCCACCTTTCTCTAGCTGTTTTACACAGAACAACATAAAAAATTTTACATCTTAATTATTT
>WAAG01074657.1:13864-33210 GCA_013390105.1 Tichodroma muraria
CGCGGGCCGAACGCGGCGGGGGCGTCTTCCGGCCGGCCCCGCGGCCGAGGGCTGAGCTGCCCGCCCGGGGTCCTGCGCTGCGGGACGGACGGGCGAAGGGGCGAGCGCCGAGCTGCGGCTGAGCCGTGGGACATGGGCAGGGTCGGCGCGTTTGAATTTTACAGTTGAGCTGTTACTGGCACGTGGGAGTTTCTCTCTCCTCCCTGTATTCCTTTTCTTTCCCTTTGGAGGGTGGTGTGTTCCCCACGGCGCGTGGCGCGGTGCTTTCCCGCAGCCTTGCACTGGAGATGCTCCCGGACACGCCGGGGGCTTGCGGAGCGCCGGCGCTCGGTGCCGCCGGCAGCCCCGCCTGAAGGCGCGGCCGGCGGGGCGGTCAGCGGCCGAGTGCATGAACTCGCTTACCGAGAAACAGCGTTTAAAATAAGTGAAGCATTGCAGTTCAATCACTGCACAAAATTCCAGTACGTGAAGTGATCCCCTCGTTTAAAATATCAAGTGTAGGTATTTGCCTTAATTATTAACACACCTCTTCGTCCCTGAACTCCGTTGCTCCCCATAACCCTTCCAACAGCAACACAACAGTTCGTGCCTTGCAAATGCAGCAGCTCCGCGCTCCAGTCACACTCCACTTCCTTCCCCTTCTGCCGACTGCCGCAGGACATCCTTTCCTTGCTTACCCCATCAAGGAACTGCCGTGTGCAGAGGTGCCAAGGGAAAAGTAGCACCCGTGAGTGTATTGCAGTCGTTTGGTTATTAGCTTCGTAAGGGGTCAGGCCTGTACACCTATAAATCAGGAGCAGAATTTACAAAGAAGCAGCTGCCTGTCTTGATATGAACAAGCAGATGTGAGTTACGACTAGGAGATGCAGAGCCGTGGATCGAGTAATTGTAAAATGTTCTCTACAGGTAGCCAGAGGTCCTTCAAAGGGACTGTATGTTATCTTCAGTCAGACGTTAATGTGCTGGTGACTCTACAAGTATTTAAATCTTAAAAAAGGGAAAGTCTTCGATTTTACAAAGTAAATTGGTACCACCGAAGGTGGGGTTTTTAAAACAAGTCTCACAGGCCTTCTGTACTCGGGACAAGATTATCTCCTCTTCCTCACTCCTTTTTCTCCAGCTGTTACATCAGCTTTCCTTCCCCTTTTATGTTAACTACAGGTGCAGATTTGTCTCATAAGTATTTCCAAGGCTGCTGCAAGTATACATTCCACTTTAACCTTCACTTCTCAGTACACCATTGCTTTGTTTGCTCATATGCCAAATTGCCACAATTTAAAAACTGATAAAAGGTTCCTGCTAATAAATACTTTCTTCTTCTACCTCATCATCAAGTGTTCCCCAAGTTAGTCTAGTCCAAGTCTCAAGACACCAGTACTGAGCTTTGCCCTAATGATGAGATTAGGAAATACTTTCCTATTAACTATTAGAAATAACAACAAATTTACTTGTGGAAAGCTGGAATTTCCTTCTCTCCAGTCATACTCAGCACTCCCATTTTAACAAACTACAAGATGTAGTTTATCATAGCAAAATTCTCACAAACTGAAAGGCTGTTTTTAGATCCTGTAAAGAGATTTCCAGGACTCTACATATAAATTCTACCCTTCTGTTTATAGCTGGAAGGACAAGTGTACCAGCGTGGGAAAAATGGTTCTGTAGCTTTTAAGAACAAGATTTCAAAATTAGAATGAAGTCTCCCTAGTCCCTCCATAAAAGTTACATGTAATAAAAAAAAAAATGGTGAGTCATTATGGTGTACTTTTCTATTTTTTTAGGAGAAATACACCACTCAGTTATACTTTATATTCTAAGCTTGCATAGACAAAATATTAATTTCACCTACATGTTAGACATGCACTTAGTCCTGCTCTTGAATTCCCATCAGAGCAAGTGGGACTGGGCCCGAGTGGATTATTTTGGGTGAAGGTTTTTTTTTGGTATTAGTGTAAATGTGCTTTGTCAAATACAAGAACAAAGTCACAAGTCTCTCTCGTTTATCAAGATAAAATTTTTGGTTCAGGTCAGTGATAATAGTTAAATAATCTTGCACAACCTTGTTTCATTTTTGTGTTTTTTTTTTTTACTGCAAGCAATTATATAATTTCAGACAGAAAAGGTGCTTTCAAGTTTCTAAGTATCACAACCACCTCATTTTCAATTGTGTTCTCTTTATCCTGAATGAGATGATCTGCTTAACTTACATTTTCCATTAACAGCTTGACAAAAAATACAGCAACAAGGAAAAATAAAGACATGAAAGCTTCCCAGTGAAAAGGTGTTTAGAAGAAAACTTTGTCCCCTATCCAAATAGCAGCTGAATTTATCCCCTTAATAATCTCTTATCTTCTTGCCCTATGCACCCTATTTTGCTCCCCATGCTCAGAACTCCAGTTTGTTTCCTAGACACATTTAAAAAGCAAGAGCTAAAAAGGTTTAATTTTTAAAATGTAAACCATCCATTGGAAATAGAAGTTATTTTTAAGCATCCTTAACAAGTGTTTAGGAATATATATTCTTTGTAAGCTCTAAATGTCTCAGATTTAGCTGTTTTATTGGGGGAGGGGAGAGGGCAGTGTTCTTCCCTAGTTTCTTCCTTAAAATCTGCTGCAGGAAATTGCAGACCATCAGTCTCCAGAAAGCAGATTTCTACTTTTCACATGCACACACCCTCCAACATTGTTTTATCTCCACTCTCAGTTCTTGCCACTGCAAAATTCCTGGTAGTAGTTTCAGGTGCCAAGCACACCTGACTGAAAGAACAAAATGTCATGGGTTTTCTTCTCACATACCCAGCTTCTGCTGTCCTCACAGCCTTCCTTTCTTTTTGGATTGAACTGACTCACATATCTGCTTTTCTTAGCACAGGAATGTTCAGGGAAAACCTCAGGATTAAAAGAGATGGCAACTTCAAAGCCAGTACAAACTGTGTAGTAGTTCTGTACAGAAATCATTTGGACAAGTTAGAAAACTACAGGTTACTGAGAACTCACTTTCTTTTTGGTGCAATGTTGTAAAAAGAGTAATATCATCCACATTTACCCGAGCTCCCAGTACCACGCACAGGAAAAGGAAGGCAGGAGAAGAAAGGAGAGGAAGGAAAAAGAAGACAAGATACATGCTCTCAAAGGTATTTCTTATGCTTCTGAACCTCATTCAGCTTTTAGCTTTTACATAGACTTGGCATGAAGTACTACAGAAGATTGTGTGTGCTGGGTTCTTATTTTAGGGTGAAGAGATGTATCAGTGTAAGTAGTAGAAAGTTCTGCAGTCAGGTTACTGCCACTGTGTGCATTGATGGCATACAAGGATAATTTTAAAAATCATGTTTTGTTTCAATTAACCCCAAAGAATACTAAGCTGAATGAGTGACATTGACATTCTCAGTTTCACAGGATCACAGAAGAGCAGTGCTGACATTGCAAAGGATCTCTAGATAAATTCTAGTCCAAGCCCCAGCTCAAAAGTGGGGTCAAATAAAGAAAATTGTTCTGAGTTGTGTTCAGCCAAGCTTTGAATATCTCCAATAGTGGTGACTCCACAGCCTCTCTGGGCAACTTGTTCCCATGTTTGACTGAAAGAAGCTCTTCCCTTATGTTTAACAAAAACTTTGCGTATTGCAGTTTGTGCCTGTAGCCTCATGTGTTTTCACTGGGCACCACTAGAAGAACGTGGCTACATTTTTTTTTAACTTGGCATTTTATTTGTAATTTTATTTTGCAATTCCTGGAATGCTTAAAGCATTTGTTAAATGCAGACTACCTGCAGAGAAATCAGCAGTGCTGCTCATAGCACAAGAAGATACAGGGTGCTTGAGACATTGCAGCACCCTGGTTTGGGAGAACTCTTAGAACCCATCTCTCAGATATGCTCAATATTAATTATCTCCATACATACATACATATATGTATGTATTATAAACCTTATATATGATCAGCAGATAATGGTCAGTACTGAACTTAAGCCACTTAATCAATATTATGCTTTAACTCTTGTGCAGCTTTTTTTCTTGTGGTGAACTAGTAATTTACAGCTTCCAGAACCACAGCTGTACTTGTCACTGCTGTACTAGTCCAACATTGTGTATAGTATCTGGTTGTGTGATATTTATATGAAGAGCTGTTGCTTGTTTCATGCTACGGAACTAATTGTCCTGACCCTTATCTCAGCTGCACCTAGCCCAAACTAGGTAAATGTTCTTTTGAAAAGAATTACTTGGCAAATACAGAAATCTTCTGTATTTTAAGAAAAGAAAGGTCACACAAAACAAGTTAATCTTTCACAAATTACAGGTGAATTAACAAAATGATCAATGCTTGTTTTCTAAATATTGGGCTGATTTTTTGTTTGCATTTCTTTTTTCAGTCTTATTCCTGCCCTCTTCATTTTACACCAACAACAAACATTTGAAGTGTGAAACTTGTGAAATAAGTGAGGTTTTCACAGCCATCTACAGCCTTCTCTCTTGCCTCTAGCAGGGTCAACACACCCTTTTCCTGATTTATTTCACACAGCCCTTCAAATTCACTGGTTTGGAAAATTCTGTAATCCTTTTTTTCCTTCTCTTTCTCAGACAAACTATTTGTCTAATGTTTAGACATTGTAAGATTACAATTATAAGATTACAAGATTGCAATATTACAATTCCCATTGTAAGCCAACACTGATCACTAAACTGATAGTACCTACATATCTAGTTAAATATGTGACATGGATAGCTTTTAAGATATTTTTTTCTCTTGTGTAAAGAAGACCAGATAGGAAGTCACTTACTGGAAGGAAAGAAAATCAGTAGTTGATAATAAAGGGTACTCTTGTTAACACTTGTTAAAGACTTATCTAGGACTAATGAATAAGTTCTGCCAATTCAGGATACCAGTTTTTCCTTGTTATCTTCATCTAGAATGGCCTATAAATCAATTAAAGCAGGAGAAGTCTTGAAGAGAAAAAATAACAAAACAAAACAAAACAAACACCACCTAACTCAGGAAGAAATTTAAACTGGGATTTACAATGCCATGAAAATAATTCACTAAATAAAATGCTAATTAGCTGTGCCATCATTCCAGAATCCTTGTCCTAAGTCTTTGCAGCTCTGCAGGAAATGCAGTTTTAACTTTACCTTTATAGTCCTTCATAATTTAGCCTCCTTCATAATTTAGCTTTCTCATCTCCAGCTCATCTAATGTGACTGCCACCATGCCTGGCTTTATGGCCCACTAGATTCTGCTACAAATGTCGCTGTCCTCTCTCCTCAGCTTGCTAATTAAACGTGAGGGAAATCCCTGATCCCTATTTGTGTATGGACTCCTACAAAACACATTTAAAGCTTCATTATGAGCATAAAGTTCTGCTTGCTGACCGTGACTAGAAACAGGCAGTGAACTCTGTATACACCTCTTTTCTGTTTCACTTTCCAGTATTTTTAATAATTATTGTTTTCTTTGTTGTATCACATCCTACTACAGATTCCCCTCTTAGCAGCAAACCAAGCAGCTAATAAAGCTACACCAATTAATTTACTGAGGTTTATAGTGCTCTTCTATATTTGTCATCTGCTTGTGTTTTTGAGGCTGAGAACAGTGAGGAAGGAATTTTTTCTCATCAGTCATCTTGCAGAGTGATGGAGAGAGGGTTTGAAATGCAAATATTCCAAACTAATTTCTAAATTATGGTCGTTAATCGCCCCAGTTTCATTAAACAGGTTTTTGTTGTAAGGACAAGATCATATAATTAGTTTTTCTTACCATATGAAAGGATACATGAATCAGTGGGACTAATCTTCACTCTAGAAACGTTTAGCCCTTTAATGATAAATGAAAAATACAAGTAACTATCATTGAGTTTTATCATTGAGTTACCTGATGATCATAAATGAAGTTTTTGTTCTCCATTCCTGATTTCATGGCTGAGGGTATGAAAGTACCCTTCCAAAAATCCTCAGTCTTCACGAAGGAGTCATATTACACCAACATACGATGTGTGTGGACATAGGAATAGTCCGTATCTTGCAAATGGTAGACAACACAAAAACCAGAGGTTTCTGGGGAAATAATACTTATTCGTTAAGCCGGCATGGTACGATTTCACACCTGCCAGCGCAGGCAGTGTTATGTGAATGCCTGTCCTAACTGCTCACACTGCTCCCTGGGGCCAGGGAGCAAATCTGCAGCTCCTATTCATGCTGATTGTCCTGCAAATAGCTGGGCTTCCTTATCTCTTCTCCCGCATATGCATTCCCTTGGTTTACAGACCTGCTGAAAAGTGCTTAGCCCTCAGCTACTACTGAAGTAATCAGATAGTTCCCAGTAGCATTAAGGAAGATGTAGCCCTAGAGTTAATATTACATTTTAAACGAAAAATAGATTGAAATTAACAAGGCTAAATAAAAATAAATAAGGTATGAAATGCTGCAGTCTCATGGAAAGCTCAAGGGCAGCTATTTTAATTTTTTAATTTTTTTTTTATTAAACCAACTTAGCTAGGTTTCCATGAGGAAATAGATATTGTGACTCGACTGACAGTTTGTCAAACTATGAGCAAAACCTTGCCCTCTTTAGGCATGGGAACAGCTGATTAATGGTTTTTCTACTGTGCTTATACTGGAAGGATTTGTAACTCATCGGAAGAAAGATTGTAATTTTACTTCGTGAATTTATAAAAATCCCTAGTCCATGTTGAAGGGTCTACACGTGTTGCTACAATATAAATACTAACTAAAATATTTCTTAAAAATAAAAATAGACTGTATGACATAAACTTTGGAATTCAGTACAGTTTGTTATCAGTTGTTCTCCAACTGTTCCCTGCAGAGGCAATTCTTCCTACACATCCGCACTGCATACACACTCAGCGAGACATTTTCAAGTGGCTTTTTTCTTCCTCTACGCTAAGTTTAGTCTTTGACTTCAAGAGGCTGAACAAGTACCCCTCTTAACCCCGTGTCACTCCCATTGTCAGAAGTGAGCTCAGCAGCACTGAAATGAAAGGTTTTAAGTGCATCAGGTTGAAACCTGAGTATCGGGAAATATGTTTGGGAAAGCAGATCTGCGAGGGTGAGCTGCAGTCCAGAGAGCACTGCCGGACAGACCAGCGGTCCACAGTAGGGTGAGCTTTCAGAGAAGAGTGGCATCGATGGTTAGAGGGGAAGAAGTTTTCTTCACAGGACCCACGTTCTCTCATAATTCTGACAACTTGTCCACAGTGAACCTCTTAGGTTCTCATATTTGGATAGTAGGAGATTGCAAACATTGGTGCTACTTTTAGTGCTTTAAATTTTTGCTGTAGAATAGAAGCGTAGTTCTCACACTCCGCTCAGGAATTTGTATCAGGATGCTAGTAAAGCTTCCTGAAATGCCCAAGATTGCAGGGATGGTAGCGTAAGCTGTACATGGGGGAAGTACTTTCTGCGTGTAACAGCAAATGCGTTTTGTGAGGAAAAAGCAATTGCAAATCCTCTGGACAACATAAACCACTCCGTGGAATAAATTCCTTTGTAGAAAGATTGTGTTTCTTTAGAAAAGCAAAGAAATGCATCACGAGGAAAAAAAGTATTTATCTAGAAGAGGAAATTGTTTCCATGTGAATTCTGCAGGAGCGATCTGTCTAAATACATTATGTACTGGATCACCGTGGTATCGTTAGTTAAGCAGCCCCGCATTACTTAACCTCCAGACAAAACATTTTTAAGTTCCTCAAGGACATATTTCTAAAGGAAGCGAGAACACTCGAGCGCTACCAAGCCAAGTCCGTCGCTCTTGCGAAGCGAGCCCTTCCTCAGCCTCCCTTCCGGTGATCGCCGTTCCCTTCGAGGGGCGGTGGAACTTTTGGGACGAGAGCGAGCGCGTGTCCCGGAGGCAGAGCGAGGGCGGGGCGGGGCGGGGCGGACCNCGGGCCGGCACCGCCGCAGGACGGGGCGAGCCGAGCCCTGGCTGCGGCGGAGCTGTCCTTGGAGCCCTCGGCCGCGCAGCCGCCTCCCGCCCCAGCACCCGCGGCATCCGCGCCCCTCGCCGTGCTGCCTCTCCCGTGCGCTTCCCGCTGCTCCCGGCCTACGAAAGGAGCATTCCCACGGCTGGAGCTTTCCGCAGGGCCGGCTGCGGACGGCGGGGTGATGCGGCTCCGCACAGGCGCCGGGAGACTGCGGGCAGGGGAGGAGCGGTGAGCCTGGGCAGCAGTGAGCCCGTCTCCCGAGGAGCTGTTTGCGTCTTGGAACCTCACGTCTCACTTGGGCAGCTCTCAGGCAGGGACACCATGAGCCAGCCAACATCCACCAGAGCTTGCCGAATGCTGGGCAAACGCGGCTGTTGTGAGCCGCCGGGCTGTGTGAACGGTGGCTTACGCGTCATCCAACTGAGTGTATCCAACAGCCTAACGCTGCCGAAAGGAACATGCCTTTCTCCTCCTAAGGCTCTTGCACCAGCTCCTCAGCACCTTTGTTTGGTCAGTTCAACTCACAACTCTAGCATAGAGTTAGCCCAATGGAAGGAAAAATCCAGGATGACCTCGGAAAAGGTCAGCACAGGTGAGGGGAAAACAAACGAGGTCTTATTGGCAAATTGTTTCTCCTGAGCTTACTTCGGTGTGGGTGTGTGTTGACATGGCTCATGTACAAACTATGCTGCCTATGAAAATTTGACTTTGTTCAATAAAGTACATCATGTTGTAAATGTTGGCAGCAGCTGCATCAAGTCAGAGAATGATACCCAATTCAAAATGACAGCAAAATCTTCAATAAAAAAGCAAATATTATAGCTATGTTTTCTTCTGGTAGTGAACGAAGGTCCAATTTATGCAGACAGACAAGAAAGTAGGTAATGCAGTAACTGAAAATACAAGTCTGTCATGGGACATGGAGCGCTTACTTCAGAGGAGAAAACACTTTAGACATAAAATTCCCAGACAACTTTATTTTAGTTCCAAAACAGCACCTTTAACAAAGATTAGTTGTTGGCAACCACAAGAAGAGGAGTTAAGACCTGCACACCAGGGCAGAACTAAAATGCCTCAAACTCCCAAGGCTGGCAGTAGTCACTAGGAGACGGGTGCAGGTGTTCCTGCTGTATTTACTCTGTCACCTGTCCTTTCCATGAGCAGAAGAAGGAAGTAACTGTGTGGTGTAGCAGAAATACATTCATGCTGGGAAGCCAGCTGATGGATAAGCACCTTTGTGTGAGGAAGGAAGAGTTTGCCTGGATGTGTGGAAGTGTGGACCAGTCTGTCTTGCTTCAGAGCTGTATATCATAGGCCATGTCCTCAGTGGAGCAGAGGATTTTTGTCTTTTTTTTTGCCCTGGGATGCTGGAGATTAGTGTGATGTGTACTTAAAACTATGTAAATGAGATATTTTGATGGTACCTTGTACAGAGTCAGCAACTGTGCTCTTCCTCCTGAGTGTTTTAGGAATTTCCCTCAGCTAGGCTTCCCAATAGTTCACAGAAACCCCAAACAAGTATGGGAAATTAAATAAGAAAGGGAGGCTACAGTTGAGAGAACCCGACCATGTGAAGCTCATTTGAACTGTGTAAAGTGTAGTGACTGTGAATCTATAGAGTTCACAGTTATTACAGTATTCATTAAAAGGGCTATTATTGCTAGATGCCATTAACACCCCTCCCTCTCTTTTCCATTGTGAATGATTTTACTAGGATGCTGTAAAACTAAGGTTGCCAAATGGTCAGAACTGGGTAATACTTTTACCAATTCTAGAAAACTATCTAAAGCTGGTGTTTCTTGTTTGTCTGGCATCCACAATTACTCTTGAATTAGTATTATTTGTTTGGCTTATTATAGAAATATAAAGCATGAAATTCTGTTCTCAAAACCAGATGCCAACTCACTGGAGACAGAAAATTTTTTTGTTCTTCTTATGTGGTCAGGTTGAGTCTATAGTAATGAGCTACATCAAGGAGATGCTGTTTGCCTACAAAGGAGATACTTAAGTTTCCATGTGTAACTTACCATATGCAATAGCACTACCCTATTGGACAACCTTTGGGGTGAAGTCATATTTGTTTTCTTTGTAACTGCATGGACTGCCCCACTAATTTCTTTTTTAGTCACCTTCAGCACACCTGAGCAGGAAGTGACAGAAGGGTGTAATCACATTTAGTGTCTTTGGCTTCTCCACTGATACTGTCAACAAACCAAAACGTTTGAGACAATTGAAGGTTTAGGCTGAGATACGGATGCATCTGCTCTCTAAACAATCCATTTCTTCTAGAAACATGTAATAACCTTAACTTGGATTAACAGTCCTTTATCTAGGTTGGACCCTGCAACTTCATGGGCAAGCACCAAACTTGTGCTGGAGCAATAGTGAAGAAACCATTGTACTTATAGAGCGCTGAGCTGTAACAGCAAAGTGGTTAAACTCCTGCTCCTGCTGTGGGTAAAACTGTTTCCCTTTACACCATAGTCCTTCCACTGAACCTGCTTTGTGCCTTTCATCATTCAAGGTTTTACATTTTAAGCTAGAAGAGAGCATCCAAAGGAGGGTAGCAAAGGTGGTGAAGGGCCTTGAGTGGAAGCGGTATGAGGAGCAGCTGAGGTCACTTGGTCTGTTCAGCCTGGAGGAGACTGAGGGGAGACCTCATTGCAGAGAGCAAGAGGAGGGGCAGGCACTGATCTCTTTTCTGTAATGACCAGTGACAGAAGTGGGAATAACCTGGAGGTGTGTCAGGGGGGATTTAGGTTTGATATTAGAAAAAGGTTCTTCTCCCAGAGTGTGGTTGGGCTGGAACAAGCTCCTCAGGGAAGTGGTCAAAGCACCAAGCCTGACAGAGTTCAAGAAGTGTTTGGACAATACTCTTAAGCACATTGTGTGACTCTTGTGGATAGTCCTGTGCAGGGTCAGGAGTTGGACTCAATGATTCCTGTGTGTCCCTTCCAACTCAGCTGATTCTGTGATTCTGTGATTTAGACAGGGAAAAAAAACCCCAACTCTCAAAAAAGCCTCCTAAAGCTTTCTAGCAGTCAAGCATCGGAGTTTTGGATTTGTGGGTTGTTTCATTGTTGGTGTTTTTTAGCCCTTAGTGTAACTGTTCTACCAAGAGATCTTAAATAGTTCCGCTAGGCTAAGATAAGAGCTGATAGTGTTGCCAGTGTTTGTAGGCAAATATTCTTGCTGAAAAATATTTACATCTCATATTTTCAAAGCTGCTTTTTTGTCCCGTTTAACTTCCACCTGTAATAGGCATTTTTAAGGGTAGGGTAGAATGGAGGGGGCTAGAGACTCTCATATTGAAACAGAATGAAACAAAATTGGAGCTGATCCACATGTGATGTTGTTGTTGGAAGGACTAATGTTAGGGATAATGAGTGAAGATGGACGGGAGGTCAGGCATGGACTTGCAAAAGAACATAGTGGGAACAAGGGCAACACTTTAATTTTGGGTTGTGTGTGTAGAAACATCACTGTGTAACGTGTAATTGTGAATCAGAGAGGTTAGAGAGGTACATAAAGTTACCTTAGTTTTAAGGTTAGCAAGTCCTTTGCCTGGTTTTGTTACCAAGGTAGCCGTGTGATTTCCTGCTGCTCCAGTGGGTCGGACAGTACCTGGGCCGCAGACTAGCAAGAGTGAAGTGTTACACAGCCAAGGGCTGGATTCTACCGGGACAGCTCACGAAGATTGTCAGAACGCCAAGGAAATGTATGTCAGCCGTTGGTCGCCTTTGCACTGTCTTCCACCCCTGGGAGGAGCTCACACAACTGGGCTTTGCCCTAATCCACGGTTCTGCTTAGGGTTCTGTCTCTGGATGGCGTTTGGACTACCTTTCCTTTCCTTTCCTTTCCAAAAGCTGTGTCTGGAAGTGTTCGGGGACCTGCAGCGCTGGAGTTTCCCTTGTGCTCTGGAGCCGCCCCAGGCAGCGATGGATGTAGTGCCTGTCCCTGGTGCTGGCAGCAGCACGACGGGGATCCCCGCTGCCCTGCAAGCACGCCCACCCCACACACCTCTCCCGGCTGTCTTCGAGGTCCCTGCAGCACGGCGAGCCTCGGCCGCCCGTCCCCTGTCCCCAGAGGCAGCCCCGAGGCAGCCTCTTCCCTCCGGACTCCCCCTGACATCCCGAAGGGGCTCTGCAGCTCTCCCGGCTCCTGCCACCCGAGCGAAGGCGCGGAGCTGTCCCGGTGCCCGCCTGCGGCGGCCGCGGGGCGGGGGCGGGCGGAGGAGCCGCCCCTCCGCGGGCGCGGAGCTATAAGGGCAGCGCGGCGCGGCGCGGGGCGCGGCGGGAGTCATGGGGAACCGTGTCACCCGCGAGGACTTCGAGTGGGTCTACACGGAGCAGCCGCACACGCAGCGCAGGAAGGAGATCCTGGGTACGACGGGGAGTCCGGGGGCGGCCGCGGCGGNCCCGGCTGCGCCGGGCCGGGTCACAGGGTGGCAGCGGCGACAGGGCGACGCGGGCTGTGCCCAGCGCCCGCCTGTCCGCACCGCGCCCCGGGAGCGGCCGCTGCCGTCGCGGGGTCCTGGCGGGCGGCGGGTGTGCCCCGGGCGCGGGCTGGGAGCCCTCCTGCGGGCACGTGTTCCCGGTACACGCCTTGCTGGTGCGTGAAGGTAAACGGGCATGCGGGTCAGGTCTGCTGGAGAACAATAGCAAGTCCCCGCTGCATGTCGGGGACAAGGTACACGCCTGTATTTTCGTGTTGTACACGCAGCGCTGAAGCGTGCACAGGAGTGTGGTGGGTCAGTTTATTTTTTGGAATGTAGGTTTATTTTTTGTGGGAGTTTGGACTATTCTAAAGATCGTTTTTGAGAATTACTGGTAATTCAGAATTGTCACAGAGTATTGTTGCGTATCTCCTGAAAACACATTTTCAACTTTTTATTAATAAAAAAGATTTTTATTTTTTCCCCCTCTTTTCATTTGGATACGTTGGTCGTTTTGTTTTCTTCCCTCTAATGAGTAGGATAAAGGTTTTAAAGAACTTTTATAAAAAGGCAATGGAGCTTCTGAGTTGCTGTGCAAAGTGTATGATAATTAGGTGCAGTTTTTAACTCCCCCACAATCTTACAGATAAATCCAGGATTAATCTAAGTTACAAAAACATTTCCTGTATAGTTGCAGTGATGGAATATCCATGCCCAGGTTTGAATTGCATCCAGGAAAATAATAATTATTTTACTATGTAATCATGATAGTCAGATTACATCAGTATAGCAAATAATGCTTCTTGGTGTTTGCTCCTCATCCCTTCAGTCAAGGGAACTACATTTTGGTGAGCTAAGGACAGGAGAGTGTATGGTGGGTCTCTGCCCTTGCTGCTCTCTTGCATTTTTGGTTGTGCCATAGAATGGGGTGTGTAAACCATGATGAAGCTGTAAGGAGGTACTTGGACTCCTTGTTGCAGCAAACTCTTTTTAGGACTCTTCAGCAGCACACTTGCAAAGTTTTTGCCCGTCCCCTCTTTGAGTTAAGAACAAGGAATTGGAATCAATGTTCATGTCCTTCTTTACAGCTTCCCCTGCCCCAGCTGTGAGAGCAGAAGTAAGGGCAGAGAGAAATAAAATACAACATGGTAAGAGAGACATGAATGATATGTGTCTGATGAGGCAGAATGGATTATAGAACTAGTGTCACAAATACCAAAATGTTACCAAAAGTTACTGAAACTATCATAATATCCCACATAATATTTGTATCATGATCCTCACTATTATTCAAAGCCTAAGGTCACTTAGTATTCAGAGTTTATAGTTACCAAAGTATTTAGTGTCTACTAAGCTGGAGTACACAGTAAAAATCTCAAACACATATGAACAAGTATCTATAAAAATCCATGTATTTTACATTTTTGTGTACAGCAATGCCTTGGGGACAGCATTCCATGCTGGTAAAGGAAGTATTTCCTTCCCAGTAGGTTAATGATTTAGTTGCTAAGCACCGAAACTTGATTGTTCTCTGGGCTGCAGCTTTTTAAAAATGTTGGTGTCTCACAGGCATGGCTACTGGATTTAAATACAAATGGAAATTATCTTTTAGGAAAAAGAAAATGGACAAACTGACAAACATATAAAGCAGTTTCTTCCTACACAAGTGGTGTTTCCTGGGCTGTTGCTCCAATATGTTCCTATAGAGCATCTGAGAGGTAAAAGAAGTTCGTCACAAAGTTGTTTGTCCTGGCTTAAGAGTTAGTATCCCAGGTGTCTGTAAGACTTCTGTAGTCGATGACTGAATGAGAACTCCCCGAGTCCAGTCTCCCTTCCATGGGTAGCAACATCCTTTGCTAGCTCAGGTTGTTCAGAGCCCCATCCAACCTGTCCTTGAATGGGCTTCCAGGGATGGGCCATCCACAGCTTCTCTGGGCAACCGGTTCCAGTTGAGCTGCAGAGCTATGAGCAGTGTTTGTCAACTGGGCTGGCTGGAAACTGGCTTTGTGGCAGGACACTGTTGCACTGGATGAGGGTTGTGATTCCTAATGGCTATAATTATACCAGCAAATACATCAACATTTTGCACAAGGGACAGGAGATACTTTCTCTCTTATCTCTTTGTAGTATCTAGGTATTAAAATGCAGCTTGTGCTAAGTACTGTCTGGGTGCAGCTGCTTCTGACTTAGAGTGGAGATCTCTTGCCAAGCTGGCACTTCGACCCTGATCACGTTATGCATGTTCCTGAACACGTTATTCACGCTTTTCAGTTTATGAAATGGAATTGTTTCATTGCTATTCTCTCGCTGTCTTGTTTATGAAAAGCCTGTTACTGGCTTGTGTCAGGACTGGGATTTGTGTAATGCTGCAGTAAGCTCTGTTAGGAAAAGATCTGGTTAAACCTTCCTGATGGAAAAGTTTTTTCATCTAGATCTGATGATTTAGCCATCATCATAATAAATTTAGCCTTTCTGTCTAGTTACAAAAATGCTGTTGGGGGAGATATAACATAGAGAGGGCATCTAGTAGAAATAGGATTTCTACTTTTTGTCAGTAAGGATTTCTTGGACTGAAAGACTTGGAGAAACTATGGTCTTGTTCAGTGGGAAGTGTTGACGGCTTTTCACTCTTGAGAGATGAAAAAATCATTGCTTAAATGTAGGTAACACCATAATCATACAATGTGTGGTCATTTCACCTGCAAACAATTTCCCAAATGCAAGCAATGAGCAATATGTTGTGACATAGGAAGAGTGAGATCATATTTGTGCCATGGGCTGGATCTAACTTTATAAAATTACTGTAAGTTGGTCAGAAAATGTCTTGCTTCACAGGATCCTTAGGGAAGCACTTGTTTGCTGCTCAGGATGAGAGCTGAATCAGTGTTGCTCAGGACAGACCAGGAACATCTGAATGTGATCTAACATCCAAGAATGCTTAGTAGTTATGTAACTAGTTCTTTGTCAAGTTATTTTGGAGTGGAGATGGTGCAAGTCTTTTATATGTACTTTATCCTGTAGGAAGGCTAAGACATTAACCCAGGAGGAGGGGTAGAACAAAATTAAAAAGCCAAAATCCATTTTATTTTAGCGTTTAGCTGATCTGCATATAGCTTCCAGCTCTGCTCTCTTATTTAGAGATTAATCTATTACTTCTGGCTGTCTCTTCTGTTGCCTTTTTAAACCTCACTTTTACGAAAATTCTGATAAGTTGCACCTACTGAAATATGCAAAATATTATGTCCTTAGCTTAAATCAAAGCTCTGAAATACATGTGCTTCTGGTGAAGAAACTATGTTTGCCCTTTATGCTGCAGTGTGTGGGCACAGTGCTGCCCCTGATTGTGCACGTCCTCTGAGGAGTGCACGCAGAAGAGCTGCTGTCCCAGTGCTCATGCCTGCTCCCTGTGGGCATCACCTTTGAAATAAATCACATGGGCAGAAAGTGACTGATTTAGGCATTTGTGGCCTTCTGTGGGAAATGTATTAAGTGCAACCAAAGGCTTCAGCTTAGTCCATATTGCAGATTTTTTGTTTCAGAAGGAGCAGGAAGCTCTCTTTCTAGCATTCCTATGTCCCTTTACTCTGAACTAGCTAATAAACAAACGTAAGCAAACAGGTTACAGCTGCTGACATAGTGATGCACTGACATCATCCACCTCTGTTGACACAGGCAGAGTGGCACCACTGTGGTACTTTCCCTCTGGTGGCCACTTCTGTGTGACCCACTGTCCTTGGACCAGCTAGCACTAAGCTATTTAGAAGCTCATGAGTTACAAATACAAGATTAAGACACTTGTCCTTGCACAGTGGACATATAAGCTTCAGTGTAATTAGCTGGGCCAAAAACGTTTATTATTTTGTGTACTGGAGGGTTTTTTTCACTGGAGACCGTGAAACACCAGAAGGTGTTGTCATGCACATTGTTCTCTGTGTATTGACTCATGCATTGTTTGAGTTAATCATAGAATCATAGAATAGTTTGAGTACCAGGTACATCATCAACTAGATCAGGTTGTTCAGAGTGCCAACCAACCTGTCCTTGAATGTTTTGAGGGATGGGGCATCTACAACCTCTCTGAGCAACCTGTGATAGTGTTTCACCACCCGCATTGTAAAAAAATTCTTCGTTGTCTAGATTAAATGTGTTCTCTTTTAGCTTGGAACCATTACCCCTTGACCTATCACAATAAGCCCTACTAAATGGTCAGTCCCCATCATTCCTATAAACCACCATTAGATGTTGAAAGGCAATAAGGTCTTCCTAAAGCCTTTTCCTCTCCAGGCTGAACAGCCTCCATTCTCAACTCTCTCAGCCCTTCCCTATTGGAGAGGTGCTCCAGCCCTCTAACAATTTTCATGGCCCTCTGTCTTAGGTTACAATGCAAGATGCAACCAGAAGTATGCGTTCTATTACCATCTGTTAAAATCAGATGGAGCAGGGTTCTTTATTTCTTTGGGAGGTGGGGGGTGGGGGGGAAATATCCTCTGTTAATAGGCCAGCTGTTAAAGCCAGGTAGGGCAGTTTTCTTTATCTCTTCCACGACTCATCCTCCATCCAGGGAGATATCTTCTGCTGATGGGCCATTGAGTCTCACTGCATGACTGATAAAATGACATCATCCCATTGTGAGATGCTCCACCCAGGGGGAGGAGTCAAGTATTCCTNTAAGCCCTACTAAATGGTCAGTCCCCATCATTCCTATAAACCACCATTAGATGTTGAAAGGCAATAAGGTCTTCCTAAAGCCTTTTCCTCTCCAGGCTGAACAGCCTCCATTCTCAACTCTCTCAGCCCTTCCCTATTGGAGAGGTGCTCCAGCCCTCTAACAATTTTCATGGCCCTCTGTCTTAGGTTACAATGCAAGATGCAACCAGAAGTATGCGTTCTATTACCATCTGTTAAAATCAGATGGAGCAGGGTTCTTTATTTCTTTGGGAGGTGGGGGGTGGGGGGGAAATATCCTCTGTTAATAGGCCAGCTGTTAAAGCCAGGTAGGGCAGTTTTCTTTATCTCTTCCACGACTCATCCTCCATCCAGGGAGATATCTTCTGCTGATGGGCCATTGAGTCTCACTGCATGACTGATAAAATGACATCATCCCATTGTGAGATGCTCCACCCAGGGGGAGGAGTCAAGTATTCCTACCTACATATAGTCTGAGATTTAAAACACTTCAGTCAGCCTTTCCACTGAATTCCCAGAAGACCAGGCCCATCTATCACCACCACTAGACCTTCAAGGAAAAACTATACCCTTCTACAAGATCATTGTTTGAACAAAGCCACATCTATCACTCCAGGAAGACTGCAGCCACCGTTTAATCAGACTGCCAGCAGCACCATGGCCAACAGGGTGTCAGGCTGTATTCTGACTCTGTCAGTGATTTTCTTTGTATTACTGCACTCCTATTTTTATTTTTCCTAATAAAAAATTGTTATTCCTATTCCCATATCTTTGCCTAAGTGCCCCTTAATTATAATAATTCAGAGGGAGAGGGTTTACATTTTCCATTTCGAGAAAAGCTCCTGCCTTCCTTAGCAGACACCTGTCTTTTCAAACCCAGACACCCTCCTCTGGACTTGCTCCAACTCATCCATGTCATTCACTGAGGTCTTGGGGTGTGCTGTGCTTTTGTAAGCATGTTTTTTGAGCTGAACTGCTCCAAGGCAAAACACTATAATGTTAGTAAACTGTTTTGTTTTGTTTATTTATTTGGTACAAATACCAGCTCCAGCATTGGACGTAGAGTAGTAAAACTTACATCCTGTGCCTTCTTTTATCTGTTTTGGCAGGGACTCATAATCAATAGAATGTAGTCCAGGACAGCAGTATCACAGATTATTTTTCTTCTTCCCTATAATAAATCTTCTAAGTGACTTATTCTGAGTAGTATGTCTGCTTTGACTGTATCAGTATGCTGCACTTGGGGTGAAAAGAAAGGACAATTAAGAAATTAAATTTCTTCTAATTTTACTACTGGTTTCTCATGGATGTGGGCAAGGCTGCTTCTCCCTTAAACCTCCATCACCACTGTCACTGTGCAAAGCTCCTGCTCTTGTTCACTTTCAAATCACATGTGTACCAAAACGTGCAAGTGTGAAGTATGTGGTGTCACATTAATGAAAAATTGTTTCTGGTGCCATCATTGGGACTTGCCTGAGTTATCTCAGGGACAGGGTCAGTAGGACAGAGGATGAATGAGAGTTCAGAACAAGGTATTTGCTGTCTTATTCTGAGGAGGAACAGCAGGACCTGGCAACCCATGGCGTGTCCAGGAACAATTGCTCCAGCCCTAACTGAGGATCACTGTAAGGCTATGGTGAGTTCTCTTGGATCTCCGGAGAGAAGCATCAATGAAAGAAAACACATAGTCAGACTAATTTGTCAGTTTAGGCACTTGGTGAGTGAGACCTGCCTCTTGAAAGATGCACAGAACGGTGGAGTGATCTCTGTGAAAAGTTAATTCAGTAAATGGGTTGATTCACAATTGTGAACCCTTCTGAAAATATACTTGCAGTATTTGTTCTCTCTTGACTTGTAGAGTGGGGAATGCTGTCTTTCATCATCATGGAGCAGAGAGACTGTGGAGCTGTCTGGGCAGAGTTAGTAATTGCATTTACCTACTGTACTAAAGTGCCTGTGCTGCTTTGACAGTGTGCTGACCTTGGAGACAGAAAAGTCGTATTTGTGCACTGCTGCACATCTACACCAGTGTCCCCATCCTCTCACAGCAGTGCAGTGGCTCAGTCTGGGCAGCTAGAAGCAGCACACAGGGATAACCTGTCTGCTGGCCTGAGCTAACAGACTTCCTCAATGAGCTGGAGGCTGGAAGATATGCTGTGTAGACACCAGAGTAGCTGGGTCTCTCCTGCTCTCATTGGACTATAAAGGGCAAAACTTGGTCCCATGCAGTCACTTAACTGTAGGTGTTGTGTCCTGTCCTGTGTTGTGTGTCCATGCCTTCATCCACACCCCCCCT
>WAAG01074663.1:0-50973 GCA_013390105.1 Tichodroma muraria
CACTGACCTTGTGCCACCCCTGCCCGCCCTGCACATGCCCCGGTCACGAGGCATCCATCCCTGGGTGCCAGCCCAGCATGGGGTGCACGGGGCAACCACAGTGTCCCTGGAGTACCCACAGTCAAGCTTCAGGTGCTGCTCAGGGATGTGTTTTCTGCCGTCAGAGGACACATGAGACTGGGTCAGCCCTAGGGATGAAGATGCCTGAAGCTCGCCCTGCACTTCTCTGAGCTCTCCTCGGGAGCCCCGAGCCAAGGTCCTGGTGTGGCACCAGCATTGGCATCAGCAGGTGCCTGCACCAAATGTCATTATCCTCTTCACTTCCTCTCCCCTGGCCTCTTGGGAAGAGGTGACAGCAATTCACCAGTGCTCTCATGCCGACAGGAAGACCCCTGTGAGCTGATCCTGCTCCTTGGGTGCCTGTGGGACTTGGAATCAGCCACCAGTGTCCACCCCACACTGGCCACACGGCAAATGAAAGCCAAGCACGTCAACCCTTTGCCTTTTTGCTCCTCCCACCTCTTCCTCTCCTCAGCAAACCCTGGTGACCATCCCCTGTGTCAGGAAGGTCTGTGTGAGCAGCAGCAGCTCAGACTGTGAAATACCCCCCAAAACGCAGCAGCAGGGCCGGGCAGTGGGGCTGTCTCCAGGCTGCCCCCTCAGAGGAGGCAGGGGCTTCCTCAGGGCTGGGCAGGATGCGGCCCTACCCAAGAGGAAGGGGCTGGGTGGCTCAGGAGTATTTTTTATTGCAGACTCCATTTGCACTGGGAGAAAAACGATCTTTCCTTCCTTTTGTATTATGGTTATAATTTGAGAGCATTTCCAGACAGAATCCTTCAGGTTCCCGCTGAGTGCTATCACCGCCAGAATTACAAAGTCAAATGCAATCATTAAACCCGCGTCTTCCCTCTCCCAGCCCAGATTGCTCCGTCCCCGGGAACAGCCCCCACCGCACGTGCCACGCATGAGCCACCGCCGCTGTCACCCCGGGCGAAGCCACCCCAGCCCCCGGTGCCTGCCAGAGACGGGGGGAGTAGGAGTCTCCTCAGCCCCCTCCCCCTCCGAGCCGAGCTGTCAGTCCGACCTTCACCTCCCGCCTTCTCCTCACGGTGAGGCGAGGCCGCAGACGAGCTCAGAATCGCTCCATTTACTCTCGTTAGCGGTGGCGGGCGGTGGGGCTGGGGCGTGCCGAGCGCGGTACAGCCAGCGGCCACTCGCGACGGCGGCGACACCGTGGGCGAGCAGGGGTGGCACAGTGACTCCTGTGCCACGAGTCATAGCGAAGGAGGGAAGGGGTGGGAGCGGCTGGGGTGCGCCTGGAGCCTTACCCGGATGTTGTCCTGCCAGTGGTGAGCCTTCTGGAATTTCTCCGCCGCGTTGGCAAGTCTCTGCAAAACAAGTGGGAGATGAGAAATGAGCCTATAGGGAAAGCAAGAGGACCCAGGCATTGCCCACCAGCCCAGGACCACGGGTGCTGCCCAAACACCCAGCACCCCTGTTTGGGGGTTCCTGCAGACCCCTGCCACCCCTCTGCTGCACTGGCAAGGGGGCAGGAGGAGGCACTGTGGGCAGCACCCTGGAAGGCTGTTCCAGGGACATGGAGCCAGTGTTTCCTGCTTGCTCCTGCCTTTCCTGGAGCAAGCCAGTATCTCCAGAGGAATCAACAGGGCTGAGCCACTGCAGCTTGGCAGTTGTTGTCATCCTGCTGGAGCAGGCAGGCTCTTGTTGCACAGGACAAGGGCTGAACCCAGGTCTCTGGGCTGATCGTCCCCAGCTCTGTGCAGAGCCGGGCAGACTCTTCAAAAAAGCCTCAAAACCCCCTCAAAATGCCCCAGTGCTGGGGCCCAGAGGTGCACTGTGCTGCCCACCCAGATTTAACCCCTTTGTATAGCCATGCCCACACTGGGGTAACCAGAGGAACCAGGACTTGTCAGAAGCAGGATGGGGAGATGCTCAGCACCAGGGCACCCTCACTGGATGCTCAGCCCTGAGACCTCTTACCAGCACAGAGGGTGCAGCAGGGCAGGGCTGGAGCCTGGGCAGCCCCTGGGGTACTGCAGTGCCTGGAACAAACTGCAATCTGGCCTTTTGTGGAACCAAATGGGACAGACAGAGCGAAAGCTCTAGGCTTTCTACAGGATTCTCTCTGCATCACTAAGAAAATAAAGCCAAGAGCAAAATAAGCACTCTTCCCTCCATCCCTCGACCAGCCCCAGGCACCCAGGTATGTGGGCAGCTGCCTGGGGAGCTGCCTGCCAGGGCTGTACGACCTGATCAGCACCAAAATCCAGTGGGAGGCAGCCCAGTGTCCTGAGGCAGCCCCCAGAGCCGAGGGCCACCCAGACCCCTGGGTGCCAGACACTCAACTGCTAACAGGGGCACGGGGTTTATGTCTGTACTCAGCACAGCCTGCTCCCCACCAGCCATCAGCTGTACAAGGCTCCCAGGGAATACACACTGCCAGGTCTCAGCTCCAGGGGCCAATCTGTACGGGGCTGACACCCCGTGAGACTCTGGAGGCTGTCGCAGTCCCTAGAGGGCTCCCTAGAGAGTTAGTGGGAGGCAGACCAAGGAAAGATGTACCTTACAGAACAGGCTCCTGCCTCACCTGCTCCCCATTTCGCTGCAGATCTGTTTCCCTAGAGGGGGATGGACATGCTCTGCCCCATGCAAGTGGTGCTGGCAGCCAGAGCATGGGGAGAGAGGTGAGCCCTGGCTGTTTCCAGACACTGAATTGGCTGGGAGGAGGAAAGAGCACTGACAGTGGGGTGACATCTTGGGCTAAATAACAACCCAAAGCACCGCCTGGGCAGAACCACAGGGATTCACATGATGAACACAAGATTCCCAGTGCTGGTACACACATGACTTCCATGCCATGAACCACAAATCCCAGGATGAAAAAGCTCCTTTGCTCATCAGGGACGTGGCAGGCTGGTGGGGGTGCACCGGGGCAGCAGTGAAGTCTCACAATATCCCTGGGAAATTATTTCCCCAGGGCCTGAACAGTGGCCAGCTAGAAGAGCACACACACATACGAGCCTTGGGCACAGCCACGGGTCACAGCTGCTGAGCCCACTGTCACCAGTTTCTCCAGCACTCCCATCAGCACACAGGGATCCAAAATGTCTCAGCCCTTCCAAATGGATGCTCAGGGGAAAGGAAGCCCCCAGGTGCCACAGTGTCCCCATTGCCCATGCAGGAGAGTGGCAGCCCAGCCCTGGCAGGGTGGCTTGAGCAGGGCTGTGGCAGCAGATGCTGTATTTCTGTGAGTGTGGCAAAGCACGGGCACTCAGAAGTAAGGCAAAAGACATCACAGATCTGGCCCTCCCCAGTCTGAAAATGCAGCTTGTTCTTATCAGATGCAGGGAAACACGAATCCATCACTGCATAATCTCAGCACATACTGGTCGAAACTTTCCTGTTTAATCTTTTCTCTTTCTCTTAATCTTGATTTCCAAATCAAAGTGCTTGCTTTCAGTGGCCAGAATCCAAGGGGAAAGATCAGCTATCAGCTGAACATTAAAGCAAAATCCTTACGGCTCCAGTGACAGGCAGAATGGAATGAGAAACAACACGTGGCTGGACAGAAAAGCCAAGTGATACGAATTTTCAGGGCACTTTTTCATGGTCTCACCTGCACAGCCACATCCCTGCCCCCAAGAGCTGCTTAGAAAATCCGTGGCCCAATTCTGTACCTCATACCCCAAAGCTTTTGTGCTCTGTTTATATATTGAGATGGCTGATTAAAGACAAGCATTTATTCTGAGTCGTGTTTAAGGCAGTGGTGATGAAATATGCATTTTTCTATACTTGATAAGAGTGTGTTTGTTTATTATGGGCTGGGGTAAGATTTATGGACATCTTTAACTATTCATTGCCTTTTGCAAAGTGCCTGGAGGGTTCCAAATGGTGCAGTAAGGAACAGTTACACCCAGGAATGACACCTCGACAGAAGATATTTTTCCTCTGGAAAATGTCAATTTGTCAAAGTCAAACCAGACACAATTTTGGTTAAAAAAAAAAAAAAAAAAGGAAATCCAGATGTTCTTGTTTGATAAATAGCACATTGCAGGAATAGGGGAGCCTGCAGCAGGATGGCACAGCCGCAGCAGGGTGCTGTGCTGGCTCCTGGCTGCCACTGGATATTCACCCAGGAGAAGTGCCCCCAGAGCCCTCCAGCTGTTGCTCCTGGAGCATTTTCCTCGCTAAAGACATTTCAGTCCCATGAGCAGTATGGTGACTGGGAGGAGAGAGGGGCCAAGCGAGCAGCCAGCCATCCTTCCTCTGCAGCAGGGGATCCTCTGTGGGGGACAGACCCGGAGTGATGCCGTGTGGGGCTCCCACGGGAGCAGTCCCATCCTGTCACATCCCTGACTGGTGCTAAGGGAGCCCGTCTGGGCCCTGCCTGCAGATGGGCTGCTGTCATCAAAAGGATGGGTGATTGCTGGATTCAGGACCCTCCAAAACTGTGCCAATGACAACGGGTCCCCAAGGGGACTATCTGGGACAGTAGGACCTGGAGTTGTTTGTTAGGGCAGGGTTTGTTGCTGCTCCCACAAACCCCACTGACAACTCCCCAGGGAAGGTGAGGGGTCTGCTCGGAGCCACACACTGCTGCAGGACATCCCCATTAATGCCAAACGAGTTCATCATGAATAATGTTACTGTGATCAATACAGCTCAAGGATTATTTCTAATCTTTAATAATGATTAAACCATTATTTTTCAAGTGTTACAGATCAATCAGACCAGCTCAAGGTGTGCTGCGTGAAGGGACTGTGAGATGCCCAGGAGGCAGGCAGTGCACTGGAGAGCCTGGCAGGGTACAGGGCAGTCACCAAAACCTCTCTGGATTTCAGACCTGGGGTTGTCAATTGTGGGGTTCAAATAGCAATAAAAAGTAGAGGAATTACCAAAAATAAAGCATGGGTGCAAAATACCTGCAGATTTCCAGCAGGCTGTGGTGCAGAGGCTGCCCTGGCACTTTAAGGAGCATGGTTCATTCCCCAGAAGTCACCCAGGCTAAGGACAGGAGATTTAGAGGCTGAAAAACACTGAATTGAAACTACTCTGAAGGTCATGAAAGGCCAGCAGGAGATTTGCAGGGGATTGGTGTCTGGAGATCCTGACAGCAGGGTGTGTGAGGGGGAAGGTGCTGCATGGGCTTATCGTACCCCGCACTCATTTGTATTCCGCACGGAGCTCCTCTCTGCCTCGCTGCTCACCAGGGCAGATCCGTCAGGAGCTCCCTGCTCAGCACACCAGCTCACCTGGGATTAAGGAGTCTTGGGGACACCGTGGACTCGGGATGGGCGGGTGGCAGCAAAGATGGCATGGCTGGGCACACGCCCTCCCTCCCAGAAGATGGGCAGGAAAGGAAAGAGGCAACAAGGTGGGTGGCCATCTGTCTGCCCAGAGGATGGCAACTCCAGACACACGGCTGCTGCTTTTCCCTGGCTTTGCTCCAGGACTTTGCTGCTCAGCCCGATCCCCCGCAAGCTCACTCGCCCCACCCTGAGCACGGCTCACCCTGGTGCGCTTGTCCCCAGCTGCACCTTTTGGGGACAGCTGGTCTGATGCCCTGAAGCTGCTGGCAATGTGGTGGTGGGGAATGCTTGGAGCAGCAGAGCTGGCACAGGCAGGGACCACGACCTCCTCTCTAGTGGAGGGGACCATCCCTGCTGTTGACATCCCCACTGCTTGAGGGGCCAGCACGCAGGAGGATTGTCTCTGATGGAGCAAACGCCCAAGGGAGATGCTCACCTCCTCCTTGCCACCCCTTCTCTCCCATCACACTTGGGGCTATCCTGCATTGCTCTGGTATTTTTACACAGACTCTTTCCAAAGGAAACTGGTCCCATGATTTACTAAACCTCTTCTCCCAGCCCCACCATGGCAATAAGCATGCCCTGGCTGTTCCTGCCTCAGTCAGATCAGTGGGTTTAACTTGGGAAGCAGCAGAGCAGAGCCCAGGGAGGCCAAAGACCCAGGCTGGATTTATAAAACAGGATTACAGCAAACACTCTGCAGAAGGAGACTGAGCAGCCCTGTGTAACAGCAGCTATGCCATCCCTGTAGTCAAGCCTCCACAGAGGTGCCCCAAGCTTATGTGGATGCTGGGGGATGGTCCTCAAGCAGTCTGGGATGCTGTTCCTGGCTTCTCCCCACAACCAGTGTGGAAGCCCCAGCCATGGCCCATCACGCAGCAGCTGTGTGTGCCTAGGGATGTTTGCTGTGAGGGAGAGCCACTCCTGCTAAGCCTTCATTTAACTCCCTCAGCGAGACTCTTATCACCCTCATCGAGACTGTTATCACCCTCATCGCAGCGCCTTGCCCAAGGCTCTGAAGTGCATTAACCTCCCGAAGCCCAGCACACAGCTGGGAGGGGAGATCCTTGCTGGAGATTCAAACAGCCCTGGTTAAAAATCAGGCTGGGGGAGTGACACACAGCATCGCACCTTCCAGCCCTCCTCCCAAGGCAGGAAAATGCCGGTGAAAGGTTAAGGCAAGAAGGTGAAATCAAACACACATGACAAGCCATGGAACCCAAGCCTCAGGCAGGAACACCCCCCCAGGAGCTGGTTTTGCAGCTCTTCCTCCTCCATAATAAAGGAACGAGGATGGCAGAAGCCCTCTCCTCTGGTACCAACCCCTCTTCCATGGACAGGGCACCCTGAAGCCTCACCTGCTGCTGCAGAGCATCTGGAAAGGCAAAAGCCCATTCCACGTGCTTCACATGTCTCCATCCTTTCTGCCTGCAAGCAACAGGGCAGAGGGCACTTTCTCATGGTCCCACCTCCAGCCACCAGCTCCAGGGTGCCTCCACCCCAGCTCTCCCTCTCATCCCCAGTACGTTTTCTCCCCGTTCATGGAATTCACCCCTAAGCAAACACTACCAACAGCGTGCACAGCACCGTCAAAAAATGATCAACCAGCGACAAAAGACAACAACCCCTTATGTACACATAGGGAATATAAATCTTGAGTAAACACAGTAAAGCAGCGAAGCATCTCATCCTGTAATAATCTCCGAGACAGTTGATCCCAGGGCTCTTATTACCCCCACAGCCGTCATCTGAAATCCAGTCGGCAGCAGGCTCAGCCACGGCTCAGTATTGATCATGGAGGCAGCTTCAAATCTGCTGCGGCATTTTTCTTTCAAAGCACTAACTTGTTTGTCAATAACTCCTTTGGCTGTGCGGAAGGAGAGGGATGGATAGAGCCCATCCCTCCTTCCCTTGTGCCTGGAACCAGCCTATGCATGAGGGAGGGTGGGGCTGGAGCCAGCACTGGCTGCAAACATTCTCCTGCTCATGGGAGGGCAGATAAAGCCCCACGGACTAGCGAAGAGCACGTGGTAAATCCTCCAAGGGCTCCCAGACCTCGGTTCTGTACCAGCTGGTGCTCGCTGTGGGGTCTGGCAGGGCAGGGAGCAGGGACACCTCTGCAGAGCCAGCCCTGCTAGCAGTGAGGTCACAAATGCAAACCTGGAGCTAAACCAGAGCCAGAGCTGCAGCAGACCTCATACGGGGCAGTAGCACAGCCAGTATCTGGTACTGGGGGCCTGGGATGAGCCCAGGAGCCACAACTTCCATCATTTTACTGAACACCTCAGTAACTTATGGCTCTGCAGTCAGCAGCATGTGGCTCTTGTTCCCCTGTCAGCATTTCTCATTTCTCCTTCTTCTCCAGAGCAGCAATTTTTACCAACAGGAAACACCAGCACAATCCCAAGAACCACAGGGAGGGGAGGAGTGAAACATCCCAAGAGAGGTACCAATCTCTTTGCAGAGATGGTGAGGAAGGGGAGAGCGTTGCTGCTCAGGGTGTTTCTCCTACTCCAAAATATTGCTCAGGTCTCCAGAAGGGCTTAACTTCTCACAAACAGCAAAGCACCAAGGGCAAAAGGACAGTGCAGAGAACCAGGCATCCTGTGGCACGAACCGTGCCTGGTGCTCTCTTCAGCTCTTCTCCCCTTGCAGAAAACCCTCCCTCTGTTGCAGAAAAGCCTTCTCCTGGAGTTCCTGTGCTCCATAAGGACGGATACTTGCTTTCCAAAATCACAAGCAGAGAGCAGCTCTGCCCCTGCTCCCTGTCACCCAGGGGGGAAGGAAGAGGGCAGGGGTACTGTGCCTTGTAAATCCATGGGGACACTTGCCCTGGGGACCAGCAATAGCAAAACCTCAGCTCAGCTGCTCAGACCCTCCTTGGCTCCTGCTCCATCCTTCCTGGGGGAGGAAGGGCTCACACCAGGGTGCAGGATTTATCCCCACCTCCATCAGCAGTGAGACAGAGCCGTGGGAGGCAGGATGGAGAGATGAGGCCAGGAACAGGTGCAGGCAGGCTTGGCCTCTCACCGTCCCTTTCCTCTGAGTGGAGTCAGCAGAAGGAGCATTTAGCCACACTGGCATTGCCTCATCCTGCATCCTCCCGCCTTTCACCCTGGACATATGGCAGCAAACTTTACTCTTGCATTAAAGATGACTTTAAACAGTACTGCTAAATATCATCATGCTCAAGTCCTGCTGGAATGTGCTGCTGTCCGGCTTTGGGATGCAGGTGGTCCCTTGGGAAGCCAAACCAGGCACACTTGCCTGCTCTGCTCGGGATATGAGAAAAATCCTTTTCCTCCATTCCCTTTGCCATGCTGTTTGCAGTCACGGTAGCCTTTTGCATCTTCTGTAGTTGATGGAGATGAAAGCAGGGACCTCTGCTCTGAGATCCCAGCATTCAGCCAGATGAGAACCAAGCAGGAGTATTCAGCTGCCCTGTAGCAGCATAGTTCTCCAAGCTGTCTGTGACCAGCAACTTTAAATGGTGCTCATTTCACACCTCTCGCACTCGTTTGGGGCACTAGCTCACAAGATGAGCAAGGCAGAGAAAGCCCAATCTGTTCCTGATGAAAGTTCCTACCATTTCCACAGCAGTCAGACCAGTAAGAGTCTAAAATTCTGGCTGTCAAGGAAAAAAGTCTCTCTTGGGATGAAGCTGGAATATTGGTGGCTGCCTCCCAGGAGGTGCTGAAGAGCTGAGGCATGTCAGCAACATCCCAGAGAGGTGATGGACACAAACCACCTGAGAAATGTGGCTCCAGAGTCGTTTTTTGTTTGTGGGTGGGACAGATGTGTCCCATCAGTGTCAGGGCTGTCCATCCCAATCCAAGCCCCTCGGTGGTGGGCTGTGAGGCTGAAAGCCTGGTAGGTGCTGCTACCCACAGCTCTTGTCATTGCCTGCTTTGCCAAGGTCCTGCCGTGTGCTGGGAGACAGCAGCAGGGACAGGGCAGGTGAGATACTGGGCACAAACACGGCATCCTGGCACGGTGCAGCATGTCTGCCAAAGCTCTGCCACGACAGGAAGAGCTTGGGGACTCTCCTGCTGGGTGACAAGCAGATGCATTCTGCACAATAAGGTTTCAGATGACCAGAAATAATTCAGGTCAAGATGCGTTTGCTGGAAGGTCAGAGCTGGGAAATGTGACAGCAGGTGGTTCACCAAGCTGTGGAGGAGGAGATGGTGCTGCCCTGGGCTCCTTCCATCTCCTTATCCCCCATGCCAGTGTGCTGTGGCTCCCATGGGATGAGTGACTGGAGGGACATGGCTCCCACAAAGGATTTTTGGAGACGTGTCCCTTCTGGCATGAGCTCCCAGAGCAGACTCAGCTTCTGCAGTGTTGGAAGGGTCAGCATGTTAGTCCCAATCTCAGCCCACTGCTGCACACCCATCTCCTCCCAAATGTACTCCAAACATTCAAACAAACAGTGCTTCCTAAACCACACTCTAATATCCTGTGGACCTCCTGCTACGATCATCAAAAAGGACTTGCCACAGTTCAAAATCCATTACAATAACCACAAGGTGTTTCAGCAGCAATTATAGGAGATAGTTGCACTTAAAAATCAATTTTACTTGGAGCTTGGAGGAACAGAGTTTTTTTTAAAATAAAGAAAAAAAGAGGAAGTGATACAGCTTGTCACTTGGGCAGGAGAAGGAGGAATTTGCCCGGCCAGGTCTTAGCAGCCAGAGTCTTCAAAGAAAAAAAAAAAAAATCCTTCCTTATCATTATCCTTGCGTATTTTGGACAAATAAATTCCACATGAAGATGAGAAGAAGTTCAAGGAGTGGCTCTCCCTTCCCTGTGGTTCCCCACATGGTGCCAGCAACACAGAAGCTCCTGTGAGATGCAGGAGGGCATTCCTGAAAACCCAAACCGCAGCCTGCATCCTGGCAGGCCCCTGACTCCCTGCTCCATGGGCATGAAGCCTTTTGTGCTTTTGAAGTCCTCCCCTTTAGCTCTCTGCCTTTCATTCAAGCGGAGGCTGTTGAAAGTTTGTACTGGAAACCACTTACAATCGATTTATTTTAAGGCATCACCTCTTGCTGCGCTCTGATGTGGGAGCTTTAAAAAGCGCCTCGTTTATTATCCGCTGCCGCGCGGGGATTTCCGTGTGGCACATCCCGCTGCAGCCAGAGCTCCTCTGCTGTCGGGTTTTCATGCTAAGGCAGATTTTCAGCGTGCACAAATTCCCAAAATACCACCACCCCACAAGCCCGGCAAACCCCGAGAGAAACCCGCAAAACGTCCCCACTTGAAACCCTCCAGGAACACGTGTGACATCTTTCTGATGTCCTCTAATGCCGCTGGCCACCCTCCTGTGGCCTGAGAGGGGTCGGACACGCTGAGCAGTTACTCAGGCGTCCGTTGCCACTGTGATAGGAACACAAGCAGAGCAGTTGACATTGTCAGTTTTTTACGCCAAAAAGAGCAACTGCGCTGCAAAAAGTCATAGAAAGGATGTTTTAATGGTATTTTGCTCTAAAACCAAGGACAGTAGTTGGAACAAGCTTTGCTCAAAGTTTCAGAAAAACAGCAAAGAAGTCCCAGTTGCTCCAGGTGAGATGGGGAAGTTTCAGGGAGGTGGAAGGGAGTAAATTCAGGAAGCCACCAAATGTCTGTTCCCAATGTGACAGCTCACAGTGACCTCAACACTCATCCACCTCCCCCTGGCATTTCCATGGGGCAAGGGGCAGCTTCCAGGCTGCCAGGACCCATTCTCATCCTGTTGGGACAACCTTTTTTGAGATCGAGGAGCTCACTCCCCTTCTCCTGGCCCTTCAGCCTCCTGCTCTTTAGAAAAGCTCGAAGCTCCAGCTCTTCAGACCCTACTGCTCTTTGCCAGGATGTTCCAGTGTGCCTTCCCACTCCTGTGCCTTCTTATTCAAAACCCACAGTACTTCCCTTCAGTCCCCATCCCTACATTGATGCTTAAGGACCACTGGACAAATCCAGGCTATGCTGATGGAGCGGGATGGTTGCTGCTTTGTTTTTACCCTCCATTCAACTATTCTTTCTTGTCTGGAGCCTAAATTTCAGCATTGTTCAACTCTGCATTTTTACAGCCTGGCAAGCCCCATTAATGGCCCAGCCTCCTCAGTTATAATGAAAGAAGGAACCAAACTTTCTTTGGTTCAAAACTCAAAATTCTCTTCTGAGAACAACCATCATGGATGCAAGGGGCTCTGATGCATTCAACACCAGCCCCTGGCAGATGTATCCACTCTACTTCACCCCATAGCTCCCAATTTTCTGGTTTATACAGACTTCTGATATTATGCTACAAGTAACATAACTTGCCCAAAGAACTGCAATACAGGTCCTCTTCTGACTCCGTTATCATCCTAATTTCTCCCTTTCATTCCTTCTCTTTGCTTGTGCAAGGAGAGCAACTCTCATTGCCTACTGCAAATCTGGCTCCTGCCTGGCAGATGTGATGCCCAGAAAGTGTTGGTGCTAATAAAGCCCCTGTAAGGAGAGCTCAACTTCTCTTCCCTCTTGCAGCAAGCATGACTGCCTTCCATTCCTATGGGGAATAAAGAGAGACCCAAACCAAGGAGAAGGACTCAAAGCACATGTTCTGAAACCAGGACAACTTGACACTACGCACATTTCTTAGGCTTTGTCTTTATTAATTCTGCCTGAGATATGTCCAGCCCCCTGAGAAGCCTCCCCCTTCCCTGAGGCACATGGCCCCAGCACGGATGGAGACCCTACAAGCCTCCTTTGGGGTCTGTGTTTGTGGGGAGAAATCCTTCCCAGCTCAGGTTCCCTGTGACAACGCTGGGCTGACGCAGCAGCTCCCCAAGGGAACCTGCAGTGCCCTTCCCTTTGTCCTGCTCCAGGAATGTGTTTTGCTGTTTCTGTTAAACCCAAAATTCAAGGCAACTTGACACTTTCTGTTTTAAAGACCGAGGTGGGGGAGGAGAAAGCGTGGAGGAGCTTCCCTAAGGGAAAAGCCGTCAAGTGGAACAAGTTTTCAACAACTACACGTTTCTTGACCTTTTCCACAGTCATATCTTTAATGTTTCATGGACGGATTTGATAAAAAGAAAAAATTAATAAAATAGATTTCATTTTTAAAAAAAGGTCAGGACATGTGTTACAGGGAAAAACTCATTTAGGTCCCTACCTGATGCCGAGGAGCCCTCCCCTGCCTCCAACCCAGGGCACTCCAGCCCAGGCATACACCTCCCCACCTTTCTTTTCATCCTATTCAGGGTTTGATCTCTTCTGGACTTTTCCTTCCCCTGCTAGACATGGTATCAGATACCATAAGCGTTCAGAGATGCTGACAAATTCTTGGGAGCCACAAATATTTGGTGGGATGTTGCACATCTAACTTGGAGAGGCAGCCAGTGAGCTCAGATGTGGAGAAGATGCTTGTCCAGCCTCCAGCACAGCTCTTCTACCTGCAGCTGCTCAACCTTGAGCCCAATGTTCTCCCCAAATACCTTGACAGATGTTGAGGCTGTTGCCATGCCCAAGCCATGCCCAGCAGAATACCAACATTTGCACTCTCTTGTCCATCATTCCATGGCTCCTACACCCACCCCATGAGCATCACCCCATGGATAACACATCCCTTATCCCTGTCTGTGGAAATGAACATGGATCTCATCTGCTGTGTCTGAGCTCAGACTTGTCAAGAGCAAGCAAAGCACAGTAAATTCCCCAAGCACAGAGCCAATTCCTGCTGATCAAGATGTTTCAAAAAATAAATGATATTTAATAGCAGCTCTATCCTGGCTGGCCCAGCGGATGTTCCCAGAGGCTCAGAAACAAAAGCAGCCTGGACGCTACGGACATTTCTATTATTAAGCCCGCTCTGCAATTAGAGCAGACTTCTGTCCAACTTCTGCCTCTTTTCACCATTCCCTCAATTTTTTTTATTCACTAAGAACAAAATATTATTCATCAAAGTTTGCAAAAAGACCTGCGAATGGCTGCGATAACATCATACTAAGTTATTAAGTGGTGACAATGGGGGACAATTACAGTATATAGTCCATTATACAGCACTGCCGTCGGGATGAATCAAAATAAAACACCCTATGAATGGTGAGGAGCTTATTAACAGGAACATTGGCATGCCAGAACATAATACCTGCATTCAGCCCCAGAGTTAGTGCTGAGCTGCTGCTGGCGGGGACTGCGGAGGGAAGTGGTGGAAAGGGCTGGCAGCTCCACTGCACTGCTCGAGGCATCAGCCCCATGGATTGATCCTCAGTGCTTAATTATGGAAAAGGAGCAAAGCCTCACTCCTGGGCCATCACCATGCAGTGTTTCCCCCTCTAAATCTGCTTCTGGAAGGCTCGGAAGATTTTTGCAACGGCTCAGCCAAGCACAAGCAGACAAGGATTTTGCTCAACTCCCACCAGGATCAGGAGTATCCTCTGTGCTCACCAGCACCCCAGAGGGTGTCTCAGCCCTGCCTTTCAGGCAAGGAGTGTTCCACTACTACCAGCAAGTCTTTGCAGGTCCCACTCAGAGGTGTTGGGCACATCCCAGACTCCCTTTCCCCATCACCTGAGGCTGTCCCTTGCCTGCAGCAGCAGGTGAGGAGGGCCATGATGCTGGGAGATGCATGAACTAAATTATCTCTGAAAATTCTCTTTGTTGGGAAGGGAAACGAGTAAGCAAGCTGCATGCCTTCTTCCAGAGCATAGCAGCAAAATTCCCAGGTTTGGGTGTGCTCAAGGGCTAACCTGTGAGAAGAGCTGGTTTTATGCTCTTCCTGCCAGGCTCTGCAGCCCCCTCAGACCTTGATGCAGTTCAGATAGGTCTTTTCCCTTCCCTCTCTGCTGGCCTGAGTTCTTGCCAGCGGTGAAACCCTGCTCTCCCTTTGCCAGTGCTGGGTTTCCTGCTGCTCCAGCAGCTCTGGTTTGCTCCTTCTAAGATGTTATTTTTACACTTCCCTTAAAATACAACACTAAGAGAGGCTTCTTGACTATATTAACATTAGGAATCTAATCAGCAATCAGACAGCTCATAATTTTCTGATTAGCTCTGATTATACTCAATCTTTAGGAATGGAAAAAAAAAGATGGAAAGAGGAAAAAAAAACTTAGAAGGAAAAATATAAATATATTCTCTGCTCAGTTTTCCCACCCTGATTCCCTTGATGAGGCACAGAGTCATAGGAACAGCTCTGCTGTTCCCAGCTAAGAAGGAACAGCGCCACAGTGACCTGCTAAGACAGTGTTGGTCAATAACCTGGTGCCATCACACTGCTGATCTTCATCCTTCCAGGCTTGACCGGGATATTGTCCCAGAAAAGGGCTGCTCAGGGAATGGAGAAGACATCAAGGGTGCCAGAGCTGCTGACAAACCCAGAGGAGTGTTGTGAGCTCTGCTCTCAGGCCAAACATCTCCAATAATCTGCTAAAAGACAGGGAAAAAGGATGCCACAGAAAAAGGAAATTATGTGTGTGTATCCAGCTGGCTTCAGCCTGGAGAATGGAACCTCTCCAGATGATGACGAGGAGGAGGCTGAAGAACTTCGTGAGATAAGGTCATGGCCACACACTGGCTTGGCAGGAGACGATTGGTGCTTTCTGGCAGTCCAGAGAGAAAGATCCCAAGGATTCAGACTGCCAGAAGGTGTGAAGAAAATGAGCACATGGCCTGAAGGCCCCTGGGCAGGAGCAGAGGACGCCCCAGCAGGCAGATTTACCTGCAGACCAGGTGGCAGGAGCGGGAATGGCATCTCCTCTGAGCATCTCCAGCATCCTACAACAGCAGGGCTTTTGTGAAGGAGGAGAAAGGGATGTCCTGGTGCTGAGCCTCACATCTGCAGCCAGGAGGGAGGAAACTGAGGAACAAGCCAGAGGAAGGAGATCTAACCCAACTCCTCTAACAGAGTTTATCACTCGCGTGCGCTCTGCGTAGGAGATTCACTCCTGACTGCAGCAAGCCATCAGCTGATGCTGTGAAGCATGAGATTTAATTATTTGTATCATAGCCATGGCCTGCATAACTACAAATGATATTAATGGTGATAAAATTGTCCAGCTGGCTCTTCAAACCCATCACCACCCCGACTCGCTGCCTCCCACGGCAGGGCTGTGCTGCCTTGCAGGGACCGCTCGTGCCGCGGCACAGCCGGCGGCAGAGCCCATCCACCCAGCAGACACCATCTGGAGCGACCATCCCGCGTCCACACGGGATCACCGAGCACGGAGCACGTGCTTCGTGTCTTGAACACAGCCTCGGTAAGGAGAGGTGCTCTGGCAGAGCGCTGCCTGCCTCTGTATTTGCAGCAGCGTAGCTGGACCTCTGCAGAGCTCAGGCCTGCTCTCAGGCCGGGCAGACACTTTGCAGGGGAGGAGAGGGCAGCCCCATCTCCCTCCGAGCTGCTCACTGCTCCAGGCTGCTCCTCAGGGGCGCTGGGCAGAGCTGCCAGGGAGAGCACCGCTCCTCACCTTGGTCAAGCCAAATGGGTTACAAAGATCTGCACTAAGCAATCAACCTGCTAAAAACCAGAGTACAGCAAAGTAGAGCAGAACAGAACAAAACAGAACAGTTCAGGTGGAAGTGACCTGAGGTAATCATCTTGTCCAATTGCAGGACTAAGGGACACCTGCCCACTTTAAATCCAAAGAATTCAGCTGTCAAAGTAAATGGCCCAGGTCAAAGGAGAGCAGCCACAGTGCTCCCAGCAGTCTGATGCCACTCTCCTGTAGAACTCCTTGGCTGAGGTCTCCAGTCACTTTTACCATGACTTCAAAGAAAAAAGCTTGAAATCCCCACTTGAACTAAACTGTGGAGAAGGAGAAGGTGCAAACACCCCAGGGCTTGGCTCTCCCAACATGCTTCACCACAGCATCCCAAGTGAGCAATGGGGTTACCCTATGCCCTTCCAGCCCAGCAAAGCAGGTGAGGCCCAGGAGGAGGTTGTACCTGCACTGGACATAACAACAGAGGGGACTGATCCCTTTTATGTGCTGGGATCAAGCCCTGGTGTCTCCCATAGCAGACGCAGTGCTCAGCACCCAGTGGGACTCTCTTATTGAATCATCTCAGTGCACACACTAAAACCCACCCCAGTTCCCATGGACAAGTCTCCCCACTCCCCACTCTGGCTAAGTCTCCTCACACTGCAGCCACAACCACAGAGTTCTCTTTCATGAAGAGCTGTAATTACTTTGAGGTGACCTCTAGAAAAAAAAAAAGTTCAAGTTTAAAAAGAAAGTCTCTCTGGTTAATGCTATGCAAATTGCCAGCAAGGCAATCAGGCTGACTTTTAAACACTGGCCCCTGTCGTAGGGCTCACAAGACAGTCTCATTGTCTTGCTATCAATTTGCATCTCATTACCCACAGTGTGCCTCTGGTTGGAGGTAACCTTTAGGGGAACACGCCGCAGCGGCGAGGAGCCCAGGGACACCGTGGTCACTCCTGTTTGCAAAGCTTTCGTGTGGCCCAGCACCTGAAATGCAATGGGTGGGGGCCAGGTCACTGCCAGCCACCTGCTGACCTTATGCCAGACACTGTGACCTTGTGCTGTTTCTGCCACCTCCTCTGAGGGCTCTGCCCATGTTGGCTGTCCCATGGACACAGGCACAATGTGTGTCCTTCCCAGCAGGCTCACCAGCCCCCGTGGTCCCCAGAGGCTGTGCAGTAGCAGTTTGTCTCCACCCGACTGATCAAGGCCATTCAAGACGTTTCTGAGAGTCTTTGCACGCTTTTGCACATCTCTGCCAACCCTCCCCACCTTGGGGAGATGGTACCAAAATAGCATTTTTTGATAGGAAGGAAATCTGCCGTGTCCTTGTCCTCAGCCTGCTCCTGCTTCTTCAGCCTCCCCAGCCTCTGCCGCAGTCTCCCACACCAGGTGCCTCCACCTTCCTCTCCATCACCAATCTGGGGTGACAAGACCATGTTCTCAGCAATCGTCTCACCTACATGAATAATGCCCTGACTAAGCTGCCCTTGACATACTGCTGCAGGAAGGCTGCCTGGCCCCATCCCATGTTATTTGGCTGCACCCCACTGCCACCTGCAACGAGAACCTTTTGTTCTCCAAGACAGGAACAAGCCACAGGTCTCCATGTCCCTTTTGTAAGGTCATGCATCCAGCTCAAGCAGCCAGCATGAGGATCCTACCTCCAGAATGCATGCTGCCTTGGGTACCTCTGCAGCCAGGTCAGGCAGTGGCTGGGAAGCTGCCCAGTGGAAAAGGACCTGGGAGTGCAGGTCGACAGCAGCTGAACGTGAGCCCAGGTGGGCAAGATGACCAATGGCAACTGGCTTGGATCAGCAATAGTGTGGTCAGCAGGACCAGGGCAGTGACTGGCCCCCCGTACTGGGCACTGGTGAGGCCACACCTTAAATTCTGGGTTTAGTTTTGGGCCCCTGATTACAAGAAAGACACTGAGGGGCTGGATCATGTTCAGGGAATGGCAATGGATCTGGGGAAGGGTCTGGTGCATAGGACCTGTGCACCCTATCCTCCCACTTTGAGGAGTGGCTGAGGGAGCTGATGGGGCTCAGCTTCTTACTCTTTACCTTCTTACTCTCTACAACTGCCTGTAAGTTCTAGACAGGTGGCTGTTGGTCTTCTTGTCCAAGGGACAAGCAATAGGACAAGAGGAAATGGCCTCAAGTTGTGTCAGGGCAGGTTTAGATTGGATATTAGGAAAAACTTCTGCACTGATAAGGGTTGTTAAATACTGGAACAGGCTGCCAGCTTCCCAACAGGGAAGTGGTTGAGTTACCATCTCTGGAGGGATTTAGCAGATAGCAGATGTGGCACCTGGGGACATGGTTTAGTGGTGAACGTGGTGGTGGTGAGGTTTGAGTTTGGACTCCGATCTCAGAGCTCTTCTCCAACCTAACCAATTCTATGGTCCAGCCAAAGTGCTGACACAGCACAACCCCCTCCAGCTCTGGCAGACCCTGGCAGACTCTGCCAGCAGCATCCCCACCTCCTCCTGCCCCAAGGCTGGCTCAGCCAAGAGCACCTCCCTCGACAGCAGCAGCCGGGCTCTCGCTCGCTGTGTTTCCCTTCTCCCCATGAGCTCGGCAGCGTGAGAGCTCCCCGGGGAAGCTCAGAGCTGCCCTGCCCTGCCTTTGGCAGCCTCCCGCGCTGCCCGGCTCCGCCTGGCACGGCCGCGTTGCTGAGCGCTGGCAGGGCCCTCCGGCAGCGCGCGGTGCCATCTCCGCCACCGCGGCCAGGGGTGCCAAGGCAACAAAGGGACTTCTAACAGGCGAGAGAGCACCACTGCGAGGAAGAAAACCCAACTGCTTAAAATCCTCCCGAATAATGGTGCTGCCTCCCCGCTGCTCAAATCAGATGCAGCACTTTGTTGTTAGGATAACTAAATACAGAAGATTTGAACAGCTGGAAACGCAGCAACAATATTTAAAAGAATTTTTGTTTTTTTTAAAAAAAAAAAGTGCCGGTCTTTTATTCAATAATGGTAATGGGCTTTTTAGTGTTGTTGTTATTATTTTTGATTTTAAAGGCACACCTGCTCTGGTGTCTTTGCACAGTCTGGTCAGGCTGCAAAGCTGGCTCTCGCCTGGTGATGGCAGGGAATAACTCTGAGACATTTGAAAACACCCAGACATGGGGCTGCTCCAAGGAGTCGCCAGCTGACAGAGGCATGGAAATCACAGCTCATGCTCCAGCACCCTGCACCTCACTGACAGGATCCAAAGGTGCAAAACCCAAAGGTGCTGCAGGGGAGCGGTGGGAACTAGGCAGCAAGAACAGCAGCAGCGCCAGCCAGAGGTGCCAGCTCCATGCCTGCTGAAGGGGAGGACTGGAGGTAGCTGTGGCTTTTATCAGCTCACACCCTCAGATACCAGAGCCCTTTCACCCTTGGAGCCAGAGAAAGCACTCAGCTATCTTCAACTCCATGCTGATAGCAGGCAGGATGTGTTGGGGGAACCAAAATGATGGAGAGAGGGGTTTGGAAATGTGCTGGAATGAAAAGAAACCTCCAGAACCAAGGCATCCCGGCCTCACTTGCCCACACAGATATTCAGGTGGTGACTGCACCCTCTGGGTTTTTTAGCAGTGCAGAAGCAGGCACCTAGCTGGCATTTAGGCTGCAGTGTCTGACTTTATGAACCATCTGGATGAGACACAGTGAGTCAGCGATGGCTGATGGGATACACAGTTCCCAATGTCCCCCCAGGGACGAGACCCTCTCTCCTTACTCCTGGACCTTCAGAGCCCATGACCCAATGGTCGTTCCTCTTACGTTAATCTTGAAAAATGCAGCATAAATAATTCGGTGTGTAACTGCAAGGAATGGAGACAATACAACCAGTGTAACTGTAAATAAACCAGATATTTTACGATGTAGTATTTTGAGTTGTGCGTTGTTTTTTCATACATTGAGCTGTGCCAATTCCTGAGGTGCAGTTGGCAGTGGCTCTCCCAGTCATCAGTGAATCACATTGTCATCCAGCCCTGTGACCCAACATCCCCATGTGGCTTCAAGTGCCCACAACACCGAGTTAAGGCAGAAAAGCTGCCTGACAATGGGATACCTGGGAATGCACCTTGTGTCATGGCCCTTGTTGCTTTGGGACTGTGAACCCTGGAGCTGGCAGCTGATGGGGATGCCTTGGAGAAACTAGGCAACAAATCCACTGTGGCTCTTCCATGTGCCAAACTGGACCATCAGTCATGGCAGTGTCAGGCATTGCTCCAGAAGGGAAAGCCTCCCATGAGGTCCCAGGAGGAGCACAGATGGAGACAAGGCTCCCAAGCATCCCTTTGGCAGCTCTGCTCTTGCTCTAGGAGTTACTGACCTTCCTAGCACACCCAGCACTGATTTTACCCTCAACCACACAGCTATGGCATGGTCCCCACACCCAGTAGCAATCTACCCGAGTACACATGCTACTACCAACATGCTGAGAGACCACCGTGAGCTCCTGAGCCACTACAGACCAGGACCTGGGCGCCAGGTCCTGCAGCAGCCACCCCTATCCCAGTCCTGTTTGCTGAAACTTCAGAGCAGGGGACATCCCCTGCCCCACACAAGACCTCTTACCTCAAAACTGTTAAAATCACCATGGAGCTCATTACTACAGACTCAGTAGTGCTGAAGAGGTCTGAAATAAGTAACCTGGGGTTTGGAAGTACCAGCAAAGGCAAGGCAAGGAGAGCAGCCCCTTCTGCTGCCCTGGTTTGGGGGACAGGAACCTGCTTGCTCTGAGTGCATCCCTGCTGCAGCTGGGACCCCTGGTCAGCCAGGCTGCATTTGGGGGCAGTGTTATAGGGTATTTTTTTGGATGTGACAGGACAATCAGGAGCCAAGGGGAAAGGACAGAGACATGGAAGGAGTGTGGGGACAAAAGGAGGGGCTGGGGTGGGGAACAGGAGAAACGGCAGAGGGAAGCAGGGAGGAGGAGCTGGAGCTGATGGGGAGGACAGCACTATTCCAATGCTTCCTTCTGAGGCCCTGGTGCCCTTCACCCTGATGCCTATTTAATGTCATCGTATTCAGCAAGTGTCCCCATGATCTGGTAATTATCTTTTACTTACAAAAGAGCATCTCTGTGTCACAAATGCTCCTTTCTCTGGCTCTGCCACAGATCAATATCTCCTCAAGGCCTTCGCCATTGTTTGGGGAATGGAATTGATTTCTCTGAGGAACGAGGGGAGGGAAAATATATAAATAAATGCTGCAAAGATGTGTCCCTGCTGCAGGCTGAGCTGAGCAGTGGCAAAGCAGAAGGAAAGTGTTCAGATCCCACCTGACCATTGCAGGTACTGCATGCTATTGCTGTCCCTGCTGAAGCGGGTGCAGGGGAGACACGGTTGTTTGTCATTCTGTGCACAAACATCCAGAATGCTGGAGCTAGAAGAAATCTACAGCCCAAGATATCCCCAGTTTTCCAAGATTTTACAGCAGAGTAAGAAGTAGGGAGGCGCTTATTCAACACTGTCCTTTAGGACACATGCATGTCCCATGTTAGGGTTGAAGCATGTTGCAGCAGTTGCTGTTGTGACCCTGGTGGGCTCTAGAGAGAAGCCTTGGAGACATCCTTGGCTTTAAGGGCAGCACTTCGGTGTGACCAGCATGGCACCAACACTGAAATTCAGAGCAAGGCGAGAGCCACTGAACCACACTGCTGTTGGGCTGCTGTCAGTGTGACCACAGCAAGCACGAGCTCCCCCGGGCAGCACATCCATACACCCTTCACGCTCCTCTCATCTGGCTGGAAGATGACCTTCAAAATCATGAGATACAGGATAAATACAATTCGATCTGGTGTTTGAGTGGGGGTTACTAAACCTTTGGGATTTCTGAGCTGAGCCTCTCTGCATCACACAACTGCTGCAGCCAGTGGCTCTAGGGTGCTGGAGGACAGTGTGGGGCAGAGCTAAATCTGCTCCCCCAGCTCACACTACTCAGGGGCAGATGGAATCTTCAGCAAAGGGGACGATCACAAGGGAAGATACCAAGGGATTTAAAAATTATGCAGGTGTAGGGAAGAAGGAAGGATTCGTCACTGTCTCCTGCCCAGCATCTGCAAGCTTTTACATATTTGAAGGCTGTTGCCAGCTTTTATGTTCATCTTCTCCAGGAAAAAACCAACAAACTCTGCTTGTATTATCTGCAAACGGGCCCTTGCTTTCTAATCCTTTTTGGTCCTTCTGCCTTTCCTTTTGCCTCCCTCTGGAAGCACAATGCCAGGCACCAGACCCGGAGCCAGCACCAGCTGGGGCCCAGCCGGTGCTGAGGAGGGAGCCAGGGTTACACCACCGTGTTTGCACAAGGTGCTGTGCTATGAGATCAGTGTTTGTCTTCCCTTCAAACACCCTGGCAGGGCTGAGACATGCCAAGCCTGCAGTCCAGAGAACCATTGCCATCCATTTCAGCCTTTCCCATCATTTCCTAATTTTTTGCTGTTCAGGTGGGAGGAAAGGAGAAAAAAAGTCTGAGTGCAGAGGAGGGTGGATATTGGACTTGGGAAAACCCATGGTAAAGCTTTACTTCCAAGGACCTTTAAAGGTGCATTTGTTCAGTTCCTTGGAAGGAGCTCACAGCTTTATAAAGCCCTGCTCAGATGCAGGGGCTACTTCACCTTCTAAAAAGCAAACAAAAGTCAAGCACACTCTTCTGTGCAAGAGATCTCAGCTAAGCCTGGTCAGTCCTGAGAAGGAGAAACAAAGAGGATGGGACAGAGCAGAAGGTGAAGGAAAAGGATGTCTCACAATGCATAGGGATCAAAATGCTCACTGTAGAAGAGAATAGTGGAACATCCTAAGTGGGGAATACATATGTATTGAGAAGGCAGCAGGGACGGAAAAACATCAGGTGGGACTAGATACGTGTGAAAGTGGCTTTGGAAGGAGCCAGCTCATTCAAGGAATTCAACAGCATGTAGACAGAGGGAATTCAGGGCAAGCACATCCAAGGTACTGCTGGAGAAAAACAATTAGGACCTGTCATGCACGCTGATGCAGTTCCAAATTAACCCCAACCATTTGAGGGAGAGAGGGAAGTACAAACATCTCAGTGCAAGTGATGGTCCAGAGATTCTCGTTTATTCTCAGATAGCAGTGGAAAATAAAACTGTCATATTAACAGCAGGCCTATGAATCAGTGTGTCCCTCATCTGTGACACCACCCGTGGTTCTGCTGTGCCCAGCAGGGGGACAAGGTAAGATGTGGGGCAGGGAAGAGCACATGGCTGCTGGGAGCACAGGAGGAACATGTGCTGGGGCAAACTGAAAACATTCAGGGGATTTGATTCACTTAAAGGAAGAAGCAAATTTCAAAGGACACAGGGGTATAAATCCCCACATAATAGAGAAGGTACCTCTGAGCTTGATCATTTCAAAGTCCAGATCTGACGATGAGAAGCACAGTTCCCTGTGGGACTCAGTGCCTCGAGATACCAGGGACATGATACCTTTTTAGGGAACAGAAATCAGATTAATCAGAGTATCATCGGTTATGCTAGCCAAGATCAAAGTACAGAGGAATATAAGTGCTATCACTCAAGGATTTATACCTTCCAAGTAACTGCTTAGGATTAGAAAGAAATTTCAATAATCTGCCAGCTAAGTATGCATTGCGAGAGTAATAATCCTTCTCTCCCAACATCTGCTAGCAGCTACTAATGGAGATAGTAATAAGCTAGGTGGATCATAAACCTGACCTGATCTGATTGCTACCTTATAAACTGGAACACGAGGGTGTTATCATTTCTCTTGGGGTAACCTGTTGTCAACCGGGATCGTGCAGAGGTGGGAGCTGCAGGAGCAGAGCACTGAGATGCCTTCTCCTGCCTCACCACTGCAGGAGGCAGACCCTTCAGCAGGGAGTCTATTGATTTTTATATAATTTGTTAGGAACATTTCCAGTTGCTTCCTAAAATGGAACATTTCCCCAGGAGACCATGTATGTACAAAGCCGTACACGTGTGCGGTTTCTCTGCGGTAGGTCTGCGGTCCGAGCCGGTGCTCCATGTAGTGCCAGACCCAGGCAAGCAGAACGAGCTTGTGCCTTTGAAAAACTGAACCCAAACCCCACCATCGCTCTCACTGGGTTTCCCTTTCAGTTTTGCATTTGTCTAATGCGTGTCACATTTTACTGAAGGTGACCCACTTGCCACTTAACACCAAACATGGGAATATGGGAAGATACTGCCCGTGCACCCTTTTGTTACAAAACAATCTGGTGGGCTGGGACATTCTCAAGGCTGGACATGGGATGGAGGAGACTGCCTGAGTCCAAACACCATCAGGAATGGCTGCTGGAGAGAGAAGGTGCAAAAATAGGTGAGAAGAAATAACGTACACAAAGGGAGGAAAGAGGGGGAGAGGAGAACTATAATACCAAGACATCCAATATAACTGATTTCCTCCAACAAAACCCAAGGGAAAGGTTAGTTCTGGTATTAGAGCTGCAGGAAAAACATCAAGAGTGTTTCAGAGAAAAGCGAATAACATTTTTATTCCCTGTCCTCTCTTGAGAAAGCAAACCAAAGTGAAACAGGAGCAGGGAGCAGCACCTGGTTCCGGACCTTGCTCTGCACACGCAGAATCAGCATAAAACACAGGAAAGAAGAAAACCATCAGAGTCTCATTTCCTTCCAAATGCACTGTAGTTTTGTATATAATACCCATACAAACGAATCTTTCCTGAATCCCTTATTGGGTCACTTACACCAAGAGCTGATCTGTAGAAAATGCCCCAGCATCTCTGTCCTTGTCTCTGTCCTGAACTTTGGGCATACCCTGCTGCTGTTTCCCACTTCTCTGTTGAGCTGGGACAGCTTTGGGGCAGTGCCCCTGTGGGATGTGACATCCCATAGAGCACCAGAGCCTTTCTTTAAGGCTAATCCCCAGGGACCAAGTCTCACAGGTGGGAGCAGTGATGCCAGTCCAGCCAGTCAGGCAGGCTGTGTCCCTGCCAAGGTCACCTGCATGACTTCTGCTGTGCTGACAGCAATCCTGGCTGGTATACCAAACCCTGAGCAGCTCTCCACATGTGGTTGGCCACCTCTGGGCAGGCTGCAGGGGGTCCTGGCAATCTCCCATATCCATCACCTCTCCTGCCGGGTGCCTTTGCAGGAGGACAAACTGGCAATGGCCTCTCTCAGCTCTGCTTTTCATTTATACAGGCTCTAAAGTGCAATTTTAAGAAAGGGAATGCAAGAAAGTCCCTTTTCAAACTTGTCCCAGAGGAGCAGGATGCAGCCTCAAGTCCCACCAGGTGCTGGCACAGTGACCCCACTTCTCCAGGCACACCTGCACCAAGCTTGGTGGAGACATCTCCCATGGCACAAAAGGAGCACATTCCATTCCCATGGAAGCACGCTGGTGTCAGTGGGAATACATTTGGCTCGTAGCTTCAAAAGACAAAGCAGATGATAGGAATCACCTTAAAAGCCCCATAAACACAAAGCACTGCTGGAGGCAGGGCACCCATGGGAGCTCTGCATGGAGGCACGTGAAGGAGAATGTGAATGTCACCCTGTGCTCCTGGAACAGTCGGAGCCCAGTGCTGGCACTACTCCCAGCTCCCCAGGGCTCTCCCTAGACACCAGCACTCCTCTCACCAGCTCCTGGTGGTCACTGGTGGCTGAGTGCTGAGGAGTGATGTGTACAGTGTCTGTTAGTGGCCCCCGTGTCCCACCCGTGGCCACACCACCTTGGGGAGAAGGGCAAACCCTCCCTTTGCAGCGCGTGTTTAATACAAATTAATCCCCTATTGATTCCCAGCTTAAGCAGAGCCAAGCTGCTTATCCTGCCTGGTGTAACCACCGAGGATCACGCACCTCCTGGGCCTGCCTGGGGAGCGTGCTGTAGGTGACAGGGGCTGGGGCAGAGCCAAGCAGGTCTTTCCTGGGAACAGGGGTGTGGGAATAGGGCAGCTCACTCCTGGCAGAGGCACCCAAAGCAATGCAGCTCCTGAACTGTTTTCACCAGCCTAACTAGAAGGACCTGACGGTTAAAAAAAACCCCTCTACACACACAAAATCCAAGTTACCAGGTCCTTTTCTCCACTTTGAAATAATAATCATAAAAAGAAGGAATTCTCAGCAGTTCAGAGAAATTGCATCAAGAAATGTGCCCAGGGCAGGTGTCTCCACTGAAATCTTTGGTCCCCCAATAAGACACCTCCCTGGAGCTCCTCTTGTGGCTGAGCTCACTCAGGAGGGTGTTGGCACCAGTCCCACACGACAATTCAGACATACAATCCAAGGGGCTGCCACCATATGCATGGACCAGGCTGCTGGAGCAGATGACTGGAGCCAAGAGCCCTGGGAGCTCCTGGCAGCTCAGCCCTGGGGACCACACACAGCTTCTTCCCACCAACGCCCACTCAGCTGCTAGGTTATCTGTTATCTCAGAAGGAAATGCCCAGTGAGTGCTCCCACCACTGGAGCTGACCTGGAGGGTGATCAAGCAAAGGATGTTGGAGTGGCTGGCACTGAGATCCCTGCCCTCCCTGCCACAGCCCAGCAGCATCCGGGACAATGCTGGCATCTTGTAACTCATTTCACTGGCCGTGAGCAGAGGAGACAAAGCACTGCTATGGAATGCATTGCTCAGTCCCACTGTCACCTCCATCCACTCGCACACGAGCCCCGCGTTGTCCCTGTCCTCCACCTGGAGATCAACACTGCTTCTCCTGGCCTTGGCAGAAAGTGGGAAAGCAGCAGCGAAGGAAAAGAAGCAGCTCAGTGAATTGGGCCAGTGAAAGATGGAGCTGAGGAGGATTCAAACAATGTGGCCAGGAAAAACAGAAGCAGGAACCCGCAGAAGCCGAGGTGAGATGGTGCCCTGGTTTTGGCAGAATGGGAGCCCTTCTGCTCCACACAGCTCAGGTTAACCTGCAGTGAGGGGAAAACTGATTGCTGAGGAAGTGACTTCCATCATTTTTCCACCAAAAGGCCTGCTTTAACTGAACACAGACGTGCAGTCACCTACACAACTTCAGGAACTCGGAGGGTGGCTGATTATGGTGTTGTGCTCACACACCAAACTGCGCCACGCGTCTCTGGGTCCAACCATGCAACCTGTGCTCATGCAAATCCCTGCTAGATCATAATATTCTCCAAGGCTCAGAACTTCAGTGTATAGCTCAGAATTAGCAATAAAGACTCTCAAACCTCAAGGAAATCAGGCAACAGGAAGAGTCAGCTGGGTCCGGCCTTTTGCTACTTCAGGGCTCAAAGATACAAGCTCTGCTCAGGCTTTCTGTGAGCTTCATAAAGTCATTTAATCTCTGCCAGCTGGCTCCAAACAAGACAGAACAACTCCCCTCTTGCAGAGGGAGCTGTAAGGCACAACAGTGAGAACAAGCAAAGAGGAGAAGAGTAGCACCAAAATGTTTTTTTATTAAAGAAGTTGACCCTAAAACAACAAACAAGCCAAATCTTCAGTGTGTCAATCAGAACATTTCACTTATTGCTTACCTCTCCAGAAAGCTTAGAAAAACACAAAAACATTAAAAAAGTTTCACAAAAAGACTACTTGGCCTTTTTTTTTTTTTTTTTTTTCTGGCCTTATTCTGACTGCCTTTCTTTTACCGGTGAAATCTGTGGGGTTTTTTGAAAACAAAACCATCTGATAAAACGTGCCCCCCAGACAGGTACAGAAACACTGCAGATGGAACAGAAATATCCAGCAGTAGGCTCCTGTGACGAAGGACTGATGTCAGAGACCCGAAGCATGCTCTGGCTGGCTCCACCGGTGAGACCCTAATCACACCAGAAGGCTTCTGGCTTGGCTCGAGACAATGCAATTGCTTCTTAATTTGCAAACCGCGCATATTTCCCTGATGATGTTTACACCGAGCTACAGATCGGTGCCCTGCCATTGACCAGATAATTGCCAAAGAGTTTGCTCCTGTCTGGGCTTCTTTAACCTTGCTGTTTATATTCAGCAGCAGAATGGTTTAAGTCCGACTCAGAAGCACTTGAGGGTAATCAATTGGGAGAGGGGAGGGGGAGGGCTACACTATACTGTTATGATTCTGCAAAGGTTTCTATTTTCTTTCTTGTTATCCTAATAACCCTTTTATAGAGCAGGCTGTTGGCAAAGCCCTCTGCTGAGGCAGCCGGTTCTGTGTAGGCACAAGACAATTTGCAAAAGCAATAAACTGACATTCAGCTGAAAAAGCCTGCTAGAAAGATGAGGCATCAGCAAATCCCCCTACACATGCATGGCCTTAAAGACCCACTGGGTTTATATTGCAGTGAAAAAAAATAAATTAAACCAAACTCAAAACAAACAGGCAGTGTAACACATGGCAGGGGCAGGCACAGCTCTGCTCTCTGCTGGCTGGAGCCACAGTGACCAGAAAGGTGGCCTGGGGTCACCAACCACAGGCACGTGCTTCCTGGGGACCCCTCTGGAAACTGCTAATCAACTTGCCTGGAGACAGGTTGGCTGATTGCCTCTGCTCATGCTGGTAGGTTGATTTTCCAGAATCAGCTTCCTTTGGTGGATGGAAACCTTCAGGTCTGCAGCCTGGAGCTATCCACTGGAAATTTCTCATTTATTCTGGGCTTGATGCTGTACATGAACTTGAACAACCTTTCTCGCCCTGCACATTCACCCCCTTGCAGTGTTTACAAGAACAGGGGGATCTCCCCCAGCCTTTGGCTCTGACTCATGCTCACAGGCAGATATCCCAAAGCTGTGTCTGGTACCCCACTAGCCCCCATCTCTCCCCTCCCTGGAAGGTGTGACCCCATTGCAGGTATGGCTGAAGAGGACAGGTAGCTGCTCCCAGGCTACTGGGATTGCCAGGGCAGGGCACGCAGCGAGGTGATCACAGGCCACCAGAGCCCCATGGGATGGCATTTTGACTCCCTGTCTCACTGTGTTGGGCTCCCCTGTGAGCCTCCCTACATGCCATGTGCTTTTTCCACAAACACATCACATCAGCAGTTTGTCGTTACCCTACAACCAACAATCAGAGCTCAGATTTCTAGACAGCCAATCCCTCTTTTGCAGGAGAAACTCTCATGCTCATCCAATCACTGTGTCATCCTTCCATCCCAGGCTCTTCACATTTGCCCATTCCTCAAGGTCATGGGTCTCTGGTGACAGCCTGACCCTCCTCTACCTGCATAACCCAGGTGGCACCCCAATAGATTTGACTAGCACATCCCCTTTTGCATCCAGGCCATTAATCAAGACTAAGATTAATTTGGAGATTAGAGAACTGCACCAGTGATATCCTTCAACCCTTACAGCTACACATGAGTCCTTTCTGTAGGGACCTCATTGGCTTCAGAGTAAGCAAGCACAAAATTTAGCTTTGAAGGGTCTCTGGCTAGCCAAGGACACAGGCTCCAAAAAAGAAGTCATCAGCTGAGGTGTAAAGAAGAGCAAAATTTATTGCATTCAGAGGCAGGCTGGCTGGAGAAATCAAGCCTGAGAAAATAGAGACATATTACCAGGGCAAAACCTACCGCCGAGTCTTAAGCCTGTGCTTTTGCAGACAGCTAATCCTGCTAACACTAAAACAGGAGCTGAAGGTTTTTAATGGCAGAGCTATTTATGGAGAGCTTGTCTACCTCTTTATCACCTCCCTGAGATCCTGGTGGAGGAAAGAGCCTCATAACTCAGAGGCCTGCTGGACACAAAAGGCAAACAGATGTCAGTGGACATGGGGAGAAGATATGGGGATGATCTGGTGGCACAGCTGATGGCCCTGCTCGCTCGGAGGGAGCAGGCTGGGCCTGCAGTGACACTGCTTCAGTGACACCACTTACAACATGTGCAGATCAAACAGCTCGTTGGGTTGTCACCTTTCCTCCCCGTTCCTCTGTCAAGCCTTGTCCCACCTAACATCATCAGGGATACCTTGTTGGCACCACCACACTTCTCCCCAGGAATCATTCCAGTAATTGCAGACCTGCAGGGCACCCAGCCAAGTCAGACAACGAGCATAGGAAAAGCTTTTCAGCTGGAAATCCTCACTGGCTTTGCAGTGTGGCACCCACCCCTGCTGCTGGGACAGGCACCAGTTGCACCAGTGCCCAGTGGCTGCAGGAGCTGGGCACTGACCAGGAAGAGAGCAGAGTGGAGGAGCTGGAGAGCAGGTGGGAGGCAGGGAGCAGCAGCTTGCTGCTCGCTGGAGTCCTGGCAGCCCTGCTCAGTGCTTCTCAACACTCTCTCTGCTTAATTGTCTTTCCAGAAAAGCATCTTGTTTAAACGGGATGATTCTTACTAAGATCATTACCTCCTCCAGCGAGAGCTGAGCTGACCTCCTGTTACCCTGCTCTCTGAAGTCCCCTTCCACCAGATCCACATTCCCCTTCATCCCACATTGCTCCATCAACACAACACTGACTCAAAGCTGACCCAGTCCTTACCTAACCTAGCTCCATTCCTTCCCTCCGCAGGGACCTGCCATGATCTGCTACTCATTTAAATCCATTTTTGGGCTTCTCACTCCTTCCTCTCACTTTCCTCCTGACCATCACCTTCCCAGGGTGCCACTCTGCCAGCCAGGAGAGAGGGCCCAATCCATGGAGGATGAGCAGGAACATATACAAGACACTGATGTGGTCAGGAGGATGCTGTAGGAGAATTGATTGCAAGCAACCTTGCCCCCGATGAGTTGCAGCTGTACTAATTACCAAAGAGTGGAAACAGTTTTGCCCTTAATAGGCCACAGCTATGTCCAACAAGGATGGGTATTACAAAAGAGTGGGCTGACGGGTCTGAGAGCTGCCTGTAGGAACTCAGAGAGAGAAGATATGAAAGTTCTACTGTAAGATAATAAGGGACTGATGCTTGCTACCATCTTAGGTGTTAGTCATTTGAGCCCACCATCAGCTGGGGGAAAGGTCTGACGGTTTCACTACAGGATAATAAACTGACAGTAGCAGTCAGTTTGAGACCACTGTCCTGTGGTGCCAAGCACTGACACTGGCAATTGGTGCCCCATGTGAGGAGTGAGCACCAATAGGATGCAGCTCAGACACCCCATTTCTCCCCAGTACCCAGGCTCAGCCTGTTGACCCCAAGTGCCCCATCAGACCTCAGCTCCCCAGTTTGCTGCCTTCCCATCTCGATGCAAGTGCTTTGCCTTTATCCCTTAAAAGCACTCAGCTACTGTAGGAAATCCATCCCATCCCTGCCAGGGAAGCAAGGGGGTTTGCTGCTCCAGCTATTGTCCAGCTACCAGCAAAGTCACAATTTTGATCACCAGCTTCAAGAGAGAAACCAAATCCCTTCTCCTACTGTCACACTTGTGCTCTCTCTCCTGACTCACTTCTCAAAATAAGGGCATCTTTCTGGAGCAAAAAATTCAGGGGATGGGAAGAGTTGAGGGGTTTTTTACATGTTTCATGTCCCTTTTGTTTAAAAAATGCTTTATGCAGCTGTCAGAAACCAAAATGAGAATTTTGTATCTTTTTTAGCAGTCTTTGAAATAAGGATGCTATGTGGGATCAATTTTTTATGGCAGTAAAGTAAAGGGGGAAAATAGCAGCAATTTTCTCTTTTGAACAGGGCCTGTTTAATGGCACGGATGTCACGCTGCAGCTTTATCCAGAGAGAGGGAGAAAAAAGCCACAAAATGGTACTGTGGTCAATCAAAGACTTCTACACTACAATCTGCTTCTCCATCTCTCCTGCAACCAGCTGAGATTTCCATCACTTCTCCTCTTAGCCTTTCTTCCCGCCTCTCCTCTCCCCGCAGCCCTGACAGAAGCTGAAATAAAACACTAAGTGCCCAGATCCAACAGCCCCTCCAAGGAAAACACTGGCACTCCAGGCACAGCCCCTCCTCAGGAATCACAGACTGAAGCAGCACAGGGAGCCTGGGAAAGGCTGCTGCTCACGGTACCACGCAAGCAAGAAAATTTATTTCAATGCAATGCTACCAAATCCACAGCAGCTCTGCCTAATCCCACAGGGCATCCAAGGACCAGGGATGCTGAGCTCTGCCCTTCCTGCTCAGCTCACAGCCTCCCTTCCATGGGAGCTGCCACCCGGGCAGCCTCATTCTCCGTGCAGCGGCGTGGACGTGCTGCACCTTCCCTGCAGCTTTGAATGAGGCCTGCTGCCCTTGCCAGCACAGCTCCACTGGGACAAAGTGCCACACAGGCCCTGGGAAGGGATGCATTTCAAATGACATCCCCAGAGATGCTGCAAACCACATCCCCGGAGGTGCTGCCTGGTGTAACAGTGGCTGTGCTCAATCCCTCAGCCTTCTCCCACTGCAGGCGAGCTGACATGGAGTAACAGAATCCTAGAATGGTTTGGGTTGGAAGGGACCTTAAAGATCATCCAGTTCCAACCCCCTGCCATGGGTAGGGACACCTCCTACCAGACCAGGTTGCTCCAAGCCCCATCTAAACTAGCCTTGAAAGTTTCCAGGCATGGGGCATTCACAACTTCTCTGAGCAACCTGTTCCAGTACCTCACCACCCTCCCTGACATGTTCTCCCATGGAGCAGGAGGCTCAGTCCCAATCTCCGAGGGCCAGGCAGGAGGAAGGTCCCTCCCCAGAAAAGTCAGAGACAGACACAAGATGTGGGTACCACTGCTGTGGCTGGGGGGGCACAGCCCTTACACCTCACCCTCCCACTGACACCAGCCTGCCTGGTTCACCCCAGGGATGGTCTGGGGAGGAAGTGACCCTCACACACCAGTGCTACTGGCACAAGGAGCTGCCCCAGGGAGTTTGGGGTGAGCTGGAGGCCACAGGAGCCCTGTCTGCACCAGAACACCCAGGAGTGCTCTGACAGCAGTGATGGGGAGGCTACAGGCAGCAGAACTGAGGGAAGCTCTGCACACAGAGCATGCCAGCGGCTTGGCTCATTTTCCATTCCCTGCCATGGCAGAGAAAGTCAGGGCAAGGGATAAAGGATGAAGCCCCTTGAAGAAAGTCCTGCCAGGTCCTGGCCTCTCTGGCACCCTCCTGCCCAACCCATGGCAGCATGCAAGGCAAAGAGGGCTGCAAGGCTGCATGTGTGCCTCCATGCCCCCCTGCCCCCCCCGCCAGCACCCTGCCTGTGGATGGACAGGGCACGGACTCACGGTGACTCACAGGGACATCAAGACAAGCAGCCCTGGACACTGGCACTCCACGGAGCAGAACAGCTCAGGTTCCAGGACCAGGGTGGGAAGAGACAGGCAGAGACAAATTTATTTCTAGCTCTGTCAGCTTCTTTAGGTCCCATTTTTGGGATACTTTTTTTCCCCCAAAGAATCTTACGCAAAGCCATATATGGACTAAAGCACGTGCAGATTGCATTTCTTCTCAATTTCACTCAAAACCAGTGTGTTTGAGTCCGCTCCCACGCAGAGTCCCTGGCACAAGCATGTGTGGCTCCAGCAGGCAGCCCTGGGGACCCAGCCAGGATCCAGCCCAGCAAGGGCTGGGCACAAGCAGCATTAGAAAGGAGCAGGTATGCCCCTTGATTTCATTATTTCAGCTTTAATTAGCCACACATTGGAGGTTTGGAGCCAAGTTTCAGATTCCGGCTTCCCTGAGGCTCGGAAGTGCTGGGGTCCAAGGTTTGGGTTTGGACCCAGAGTTGGTTTAATTCTCACCATTAACAACACAGGGAGGGTCTTTATCCTGGCCTGGACTAATATTTGCTTGATGCCCAGGGCACCATGAACAGAAGGTACAGAAGTTATTTGTCTGAACCTGGACAGCGAGTCAAAGGCAAAATTAAGAGGCTGCAGGCCCCACTTGATATACAAATCCCAGACCCAGGACAGGCACTGCATTTGTGTTAAGGGTTAAAAATATAAAAATACCAGGGAGGAAAGCAAGAGAACAAGGGCACAAGTCCCTGTTGGGAGGCAAAGCATGGTCAGAAGGATGGATGTAGCCCAGCTTCTTGCAGACACTTCCATCAAAGCTCTGGGCCGGAGATGGGGAAGTGATGAAGCTCTGTCCGAGGAGCAGCATCAGGAGAGCACAGCACACATAACTGCACTCCAAGGCTAGAGCAGGGCTGGGCACTCAGTGCTGCCTGCTCTTCCCAGCCTGGGCATGGTGGGCAGCTACCTGGACAGCCTCTGGCATCCTGTGCTCTCTGCAGGGATCCTAATCCTGTGGGCAGCACAGTGGGCACCACAGAGCGACCCCGAGGCGACTGCTGCTGCCTGGCTCTGGCCTTGCCACGCTCCACGCTGCCAAAGGCTTCTCATCTCCAAGGGCACAGGAAGGACACAGGGGCTGCCAGGCTCTCGCTGTGCAGCAGGGAGGGATGTGAGGGGTGGCAGGGCAGCCTCAGAGAAAGGGGGTGCTCCTGTAGAAAGCTCTAGGAGAGGGTGGGAAAGCAAGATTCCAAAAATGCACAAGCTCCCCAGGAGCAATCCCTGCTGCTGCCTTCGCTTGAGCCATGGGGCCCCTGGGCATGGCTCCCAGGCCTGCGGTGACTGTGCAGCCCCGGGATGGATTTCCCTGTGTTGGGGCACGGGGGGCACTGCAGACAGCAAAGCTGAAGGTCCCAGCAGGGCTCGGTACCCTCCAAAGGAAGGGCAAAGAGACAGCGGGATGCAGGGAGGAGCACAACCTGGTGACGTCTCTGCCTGCCAGGGGAAGCTGCCACTGCTGCTGTTATCAGAGCTGCTCGCACAGCTCTCCGCCTGAAATCCTCACCTAATCCAGCTGCGGCAGCACCTGCACGGCCCGGCTGGCAGAGCAAACACCCCGTGTGCCCCAGTGCTGGCATGGTCTCGCCAGATCCCGGCTGCTGATGTTTACCAAGTGCTGTTTGCAGAGGCAAACGCTCCCCTCTGGCTGCCTCCGCTCCTCTTCGGGAGGATGGGCTTGCAAACAATTTGCATTAACCAGCTCGTAGCTCCTCTTAACAGCTTTTGGGAATTTTCAACCTTCCTCCTGGAGCCACTGAAGTACATGGGGAGGGCTGGAGAGGAGCAGGACTCTCCCAGACTTACTGCCATCATCTGAAGCACCATGGTTACCCCAAAAGCACAGATGTGCACTGGGCTGTTCGATGTGTGGTGAGGAGGGCACATCGGGCTGCTGGCTATGAGAGCAGCAGAACGGGCAGGGAAACAGGAGGAGAAATGGCCCTGGGGATGGGCAGCCAGGCTGCAGGGGGTGGCAGCTGTCATGCCGCAGCTCCCAGGCACCAAGGTCACGGCAGGAAATGCACCCACAGGCAGCAGCAGCCAGAAAGCCCCCAGCTATCCCCAATGCATTGTGGCGCAGACAAGGTGGCTGAGGACCACCAGTCTGGTTTCAGTGCCACAGAGCTTGTGCCACCCGCACCAGAGGGAACGCTGCCACGCACCACCTACACCAGCCGCTGGGCATTGCCCCACGGGCTGAGTGCCCCACATGCCAGGAGTGCCTGCCTGGTGCCACACACACACACACCCCATGTGCTGGCCAGCCCTGCCCACCCTGCCGGAACGGGGGAGAGCAGGACAGGGATGGGAGCCAGCACAGCGGGGCTTCCCCCCAGCCCAGCCCTCCCCAGGGACAGGAGTCAGCACCAGCCCTGCTGACAAACCTCACAGAGCCTGCCAGGATTCAGTGCCAAGGCCCGGGCTGGCAGCCGCCGTCAAAAGCCATTAGCAGGAAGGCAACAGAGTCCATCACGCCGGGTCCTCGGGTGCTGGCAGCACCCGCTACCTGCAGACAGCTCATCCTGCTCCTCCCGCAGCACCAAGCCTTCAAAGCAATTAGCAATTCCGAACTACAAAACATTGTCCCGGTGGGATAATAAACTCCAACATCTGTCAGAAGAGCTAGCGCCTATCAAATTGCCAAGAGAAACGTTTTTCTTCTCATTCAATTCACAGCTAAATTGAAAACAACCCCAGAAAGTATCCGGTGGCACTGGCTCACCATCCATCTCTGCGAGCGTGCAAGCTGTTCGCCATTGCAGGAAAAGCATCCTGGCCACGCAGTGATCACTCACTCAAATTAACAAATCATTTTATTTAGAGATGAAAAGAAGCCATAATTGACTGATGGTACGTTCCCATATGGCACCGTACACTGGGGGAGAAGTAAAATACTCAATGCAATCACCCCCTTGGAGCACACACTTGTTGCAGCTCTGGGAGAGGAAGGAACTGGAGGGAGCAGCTGCTGGGGGCCAGGCTGTCAATTCCAGGGGGGGTGTGGATGCCTGGCCCCTCTGCACCAGGACAACTGCCAGAGCACAGAGGGAGGTGATGGTTTCCTGTCCCTCCAAGCCCAGCAGCAAGGACAAGCTGCAGCACCATAGAACAGACCCTTAATATAGCACAGCAGCAGGGGAAAAAAATCCGAAAGATCCTTAATTTTACAGATGGGGAAGCTGTAACTCACACATGGGAATCAAGCATGTCTACACTATCTCTGCAGGTGCTGCTCCAGCAGGGATTGGCACAGGAGCCACAGAATGGTTCCTGCCTGGTCCCCTCATGCTGGCTAAGGATGAAGGAGGCAGCTTGTCTGAGCACTGGTGGTTTCACAGGGGCTGCCCAGGGATGTGCTGGATGGGAAGGGCTTACAGCCTCTTACATCCTGACTGTGCCTCGCAGGGGCACTTCAACACAGGACATAGGGGTGGGGGGATGAGCTCCTACGTGCTCTAAAACCAAACCTTCCTCCTGACAACTACTGGGAATTGTCTGCTTGAACAGGCAATGGAGAAGATCATCCTGATCACATGCACAGAGCTGGACACCATCTTCATTTCACCTGAGTTAATTCAGAGCATCAGTACAAAAAGCCTTGTTTGGGGGCTTTGGAAGAACACGATCTCAGGGATGCTCACTGGAAACCAAAGTCCATGCGTTCCCAGGGTGATGTTTCACCAGGAAAACCCACCTGCATATCACGAGTGAAATGGTAAAGCTGGGTGCTCTGAACAGCCCCCTGGGGAAATATCCCAGAAAAGCTCAGCATCTGATGAAGCTGCAGGGTGGCTGCTGCTGGTCCCTTGGGGATGGATGCCCTGGAGCAGCGTGTGCCAGTGCACCCGTGTGCAGGGCAGCCAGCCAGCCCTGTGCTGCCAAGGTGCAGCAGTGTCAGAGAGGCATTTTGACAAGAACAAAGTAAATCTTGGTGCTTCACCAATGACATTTGCCTCCTAGAGGTTGTTATATTTGAATGCTCCACTCGATGAACAGAGATGAAGCAAAGATCTGGTCTCTTTGCCACATCTGGTAAGATTTGGAAAGGCTTCTTCTTTTCAAAATTGCTGCCCAGGATCCATTTCCCACGTATTCACACCAACCTTTGCAGCAGGTTGGGCTTTACTGGGCCTGAAACCCCACTCTACCACAGCTCCCAAGGCTCTCAGCTCCCCTGGGCATGGGCTGTATTTGCAGGACAGGGAACAGAGATGCCCAAACCCAAAAAAGCAAGTGATGATGCCCACAATAATTCCTACGGGATTCTGCAGGCCAAGGAGGCATCCTACCTTCCTGGTACACAGCACACCAAAAGTCACAAATATCATTACAGCTCAAACACAGCACAGCACTCACATACAGAATCCTCCAACCTGATCTGAGACATGGTTTGCTGATAATATGTCTGCATTAGAAATCAATAGCAAATCAAGGTTGATTGAGAGCTGTCCACCTTTATTCATGCTGTCAGCAACAGTTTTGCCAACCATGCACAATGCCGAGTGAGATTCCTCTCCTTTCCCAAAATGTCAGAACTGTTCTGACTGTGTGGTCAGAAGCATTTTGTCAGGGGACGAGAGCTGCCTCCGGTGCCTGCCAGCCCAGGGACAGTGGCAAAGAGCACAGCCCAGCCAGAGCCTGCAGATGCACAGCACTGGGGATGGACATGGGCAGAGCATATGGGAGATGCCTGCTGCGTCCCTCTGCATCCCCCTCCCTCCGTATGATCCACAGGATTGACTATTTTCCAAACAGAGGAAGGACACAAGAAAGGAAATCCTTTTTAATTGTCCACAGTGGAAGGAGGGGAAAAGTCTCAAGCCAGTGAGGTTAGAAAGGTCTGAAATACTCTGCAGCAGGACACTGCCCTCCAACACAGCCTCTGCTGGGTCTGGCATGCCCCTGGAGTCAAGCCAGAGCTGGCTGGGGACAAGCTGGGAGCAGTGTGTGAGATGAGATTCTGCCTGATGGTGAAAAACACCCCAGACTCTCATTCATACGGGTGATAGGGGAGCAGGGAAAGGTGGGAGTGCTTGGGTTTGGCTAATTTTCCTCCTTTGAAATCCAGACGATTTCCAGGGAGTGTGCAGTGTATAACATAAATGGGATGGGGACACAGCCAAGCTGCCCTTCCCATGCCCCAAGTGCCCAGTGGCTCTCACGTCCTGGCCATGGCCCCTTCCCCAAGCCCTTCTCCCTCACTCCCTGCAGCACCACTGCCTGCAGGCAGTTGCAGGGATATAATACCCTTGTCCCCAAGGTGGCTTGCAGATCATTTTAGGCTTAGCAGGTACAACTGACCTTGTGGTTAAAGCCTTGCTCAGGCTTGCAGCACTCTCGAGAGCATCCTCGTGCTGCAGGATCCAGCACAGCTGGCACCCTGTGTTACCCACTGTCACCTTATATAAGCACTGGGGCAAGGCTGCAGCTCAGCACAGGCTGCTCCTCCTGAGCAGTCACAAGACCTCAGGGAAGCTCACCCTCAACACGGCTGGATGTCTCAGGGGGCCGGGTGACATTTTGAGACCTTTGCAGTAAATAAATGAGTCAGTGAGGTGATTTCCTGGAAATTATCCTGGATTTCCTCACCCCTGCTCCTTTGGTTCTGCCACCACTGCAGCGGCTGTTTTGTGTGGCTGGGAGTCTCCAGCAACACTGACCTGGCGAATCTTGCCTGGAGCAAGCTTCCAGGAGGAAGCTTCCCAGCAGCAGGAGCGGGTTCAGCACAGCCAAACATCCTCGGATCTGACCCAGCTCATAGCAGGTAGAAAAACGAAACAGAAAATAACCAAAAGCAAAAACCTCAGCAGACAATCCTACACGAGACCAGCATGACCTCAAAACCAGACACATTGCCACTGGGTCCATCTATATGGTGCTTTCCAGCTCAAAGAGAAGGTAGGGGCTGGAGGCAGGAATTACTGGGTGAAATTCACTGGCCTGTGTTAGGCAGGAGGTCAGAGCTGATGGCTGCAACTGTCCCTCCTGGCCTTTGTGTCTGTGAACCTCAAAGAGCTGGGAAACAGGGAGAAACTGCTTCGAGTGCTGCTCCTCAAGGTTAAAGAGGAATGGAGGGATGATGAACAGGGGATGGGGATGGTGCAGGCACACTGAGAGAGCTGTCAGGTGGCTTTTGCCAGAGGTTTGTGGGCCATCAGGGCACAGAGAAGAGAAGGGAAAAACCACAAGAGCCTTGTTCAGCCCCAGGACTTCTGGGGGTTCAGAGCAAAGCTGTGAGCACACCCCCACAGGGAGCCCACAGCCCCGATGTGCTCTGGGATGCTCTGCATCCTTCTGACCACGCTTGGGCATAACGGCTGCATCTCTCCTATGCTCTCTTGCTTAGAAATCCTGGAGAGTAATGACCAGAAGGAGTCTATCTGGGAGATAAAAGCATTATGTAAAAAGCATGACAGCAATTACATTAGTATTAGTCACAAAACACTGCACACTTGGAGAGGTTTTAAGTTGTGTTCTTTGTTTATTTGCTTTGCTTTTCCTCTGCCTGCGTTGCTGTGGAATCCTGTGCTCCCTGGAATGGCAGCAGCACTGCAGAAGCAGTGACAAGCTGGCTGGGCACCGAGCAGGGTGTTCGGGTCAAGAAACACCAATGGTCACCATCCAGATGGTATTTCTCATTCCCCACCTCTCTCAGCTCCTTCACATGAAGGTAACAGCCAAACACACCTTCACAAAGCCAGAAAAACAGGAACATGAATGACCTTTTTTTCCTGAGACACAAGCCCAAGCCTTCCAGTCCAACAGGGATGCTGGCTGCTGCCCTGGTGACAGGCAGAGCTCCAGTTTCCACCTACAGCTCTGCAAGTGATGCCTCCTGCTCAGAGATACCCCCTGGGAGCTTGACTCCCTCCACAGCCTCACTCTCTTGCGACTGTAACCCTCATACCCATCTAGTACTGGGATTTCAGGACCTCCAGCCATCCTCACCCCAGCAGGACCCACAGCTATGCCAGCATGATGCCCTGCTGCTGTCACAGACCTGGGATGGCTGTGCTCAGCTCTCCAATGCTCAGTTCCTCTACTCTGCAGTCTACCAAACCACTGCTCCATTTGTCCATTTATGTGCAAATGTCCCCAACAGAGCAGGGTGACGCCACCCAGAGCAGAGATGAACCAGTTTCAGTCAGTCCAGGACCATCTCCCTGAGCACAGCCACTGGGGATGCCCAGGGAAAGTCATACGGTCACATGAGCACCCACTGATGCCCCTGCATCCTCCTGACCTCCAGCATCCCCTGATGCAGAGATTTAGCTCATCACTGCCAGTGCCAGCAACACTCTCAATAGTATTTTCCTCTCCCAAATTTGTCTAATTACTTCTGGAAGCTTTATAAACTCATCTGGCAGCCAGTTCCGCCGTTCTCCTTCCTCCTGCCATAGAGGAACCACGTGTGTTTGCTCTTCTCCTGCCATCTATTAATTTAATTTGATGTCCCAGCAACTGATTAGCAGTAGCAAAGAAAAGACATTTCCTACAGACCCCGCAGTGCTCAGCCTGCCTACACAGCCCAGGTTACCCCTCTGCAGCTTTGAGAGTCACTTATGTTGCCAGAGCTCATAAGGACATCCATGGCTCTTGCCACCCTGCTCTGTCCCTGGCCTGGCTCCCCACTGCTCTCTGCAGCAGGGATCAGAGCTGCAGGCAGTATTTATTTCCCACACAGACACACAGTAGATTAATGCAACAGTCCATAACCGTGTTCTGGGTTTCATTTTCTCTTTGTTTCCTAAAAATCCATTCCACTTAACCTGAGGTTTGGATCATTACAGAGTACCAAGTCAATATTTTCATGGAAGTGTTAATCCTAACTCCAAGACACAGCTCCTCACCAGCACCAGCCAGGTCAGCCCATGGCATTGCTTATGGATGCGAGGATCGTTTCTCTTCACGTGCGTCACTCAGCCTTCAACAATGCTGGATTTCATCTGCTGCTTTTCCAGGCAGCCACTGGCCACGTGATGTCCTTTGCAGCTCTTTGCACCTGACCCGTTCTCACCGTCCAGGACAAGCCAGGCACCTTTGCCATGGTATTTTCAGCCTCCTGCATACAAAAACACTGAGCCGTGCTGACCCTACAGAGATCAGCACGGAGAAAACTTACACCCTGTCTTCTAATCTCTGATTTATCCAATTACCTATCACCCCTCTTATTCCAAAGCAGGTTAATTCTTTATAAGCCCATGCTGAGGGACTGTAGCTCAGTGCTCATGACAACCCAAGCAGGAATATTTCATCCAGACCACCCCTCTTCCCCAAAAGACTTTTGCTCACAAATGCAGTGCAGACCCCTCCTTGCCATGCCACACCCACACACCTCTACTGATGTGTCTGCCTGCAATGGCCCTGCACTGGGAGTGGCACGTTGCATCCCTGGTGTCCCCCACTCTGGTCCAAGGCAAAGACACCTCCATCACAGACACACATTACCAGTGGCACAGAAAATTCAGAACACGGAGGAAGGGAGACCTGGAGTCTCCAACTGTAAGGTTTTGGGGTGCTGCCACCATGCCGCAAGTGTGAGCCCCCTCCATCCTGCAAACAACCCCACGTGAGAGCCAGAAGGAGAGGCAGCAATGCAGTGGGGACACCCAGCACCCTAACACGGCTCTGTGGCAGGCAGGGACCACCAGCGCCTGCGGGAGGATTTGCTGTCCCTACGTCTGCTCATTGGTGGTGATCTCCAAGGTGACGGTGACTTTAAGTGGAAGCAGCCATCAGGTCTCATGATGGCCCCGGATGTCACAGCACGGAGCAGGTATGGGAGTCAGCCCCTAATGTCTGCAAACAAGCTGCCGGGCTCATTTCGCTGCTCGCTCTGCTCTGCCAGCTAATTACCGGATTGTCAGGGACACTGATGCATGTGCCACTCACAGCAATTCAATTGTCCTCTCTGCTCTGTACATCTTATCGATATATGCGAAGATATATTTTCCCTGAAATCTCACAGAGGTGCAAAGAGCTGCCTGCAGGAGATGGATTTTGCTCCCGGCATGCCACGCAGGCAAACGGCACAGCCGACACCCACTGCCTCTGGAGCCATCGAGGAGCTCTGCCTGTATTCCTGGAGGCTGCTGCAGAGACATGAGACAAAGTGGAGAAAGGCACTTCAGGGTGGGCAGAGGGAACAGGAGGAAAGCCCAGGGCAAACAGCAGAAGGTCTTGACCAGGGGGTATTTTGAAGCAGAGAAGTAAATTTGCAGAGACAGAAGAGAAAAAAATGTCTTTGCAGCAGCCTGACATGAGAGTGACTCTGAGGATGATGGCTTGGAAACCTGGGAGAAATATGGGAAGGGCACGGGGGGGAAAATGTTTAACGCAGGCAGGTGGAAAAGGTGAAACACGGTGAGAAAAGCAGGCAGAGCCTGAAGAGGTATTGCAGTAAGACAAGGTGGTAGTGAAAACTACCTATGACCAGAGGCTGTGACCACGCAGCAGAGAGGAAGGAGAAGGCAGAAACAACAGAAGCAGTAAGAGGACAAGCAAAACCAGCAACAACCCCAATTGCATGGGCACTGGAGCCTGCAGGGCGAGCCCCTGGAGAGGCAGAGGGTTGGAGAGACTCGCCCTTGTGTGCCCAGAGCAGTAACCATCACCCAGATCTCCCGGGAAGAGGTGGCAGCCCCTGCAGGCCAGGTGGCACATCCTCAAAGAGTCCAGGACTCGCTGCCCCCACGTGCCAGAGAAGTCCCAGGGCTCAACAGCGTGGCAATGCCAACTAGGTGCTGGCACCATCTTCCCAGCTGCTGTTATGGCAAAATCCCAGAGGTCTATAACTGCAAAGGTGATTAAGACGGGCTGTAAAGATGCCTCTCCATAAATCCATGTGTTCAGCACACATTGCTCACACCTGGAAAATCTGGTGCAAATGTCCTTAGCCACGCTGAAGGTACCACTTGACTAGAGAGATCACTGTGACATTAGGATTGCCCTCAGCCGCCAGAGAGCAGCACGAGGTCCGGGTCAGGCACGAACTTCACTGCAATTCAGTGTGATAAATCCATAAATCCACACATCTGATGTGTTTTCAGGGTGACGCTCGGGCTACAGGAAAATGTCACAACTCTTGGTATTTTTAAAGTGCACAGTCACTGATTGTAGCATCGTGGTTTGCCGCATGCTAAGTGTGTCCCATAAGAACATGAAACCAGAGCTTCTTCTCATTTTGCCTAAGTAAGACTTCACAGAACTCAAATGCCTGGAAAGTCTTTACATGAAATACATATGAAACGGGAGCAAAAAGTCACCTAAGAAACATTTTTAATTTATGAACTGTCAGACAAAACCGTCTCAGAATTAAAAGATAAGGGGGTTTAGAAGATAAAGGGCTCTGCATCTGACACCCTCTGCAGCCTGGAAGTATCCACGTGATTCCTTTCTGAAATACAGATTTTCCCACTGTGCCAGAACATGGGAGCAATGGGTTGGGAGGCACAGACAGATGTGCTCCAAGCCAGAAGACAGATGTGCTCCCAGACAGAAGTATGGCAGGAGTTTACAACTGCAGTACTTATTTAAAAGGCAGCAATGCATTATCCCTTGGGGGGGAAAAAGAATTTAAATAGTTTAAGAAAAGAGAACAGGATGATTAATTAAACTTGCTATTTCTAGAAAGAACCTGCCACAGCAGATGTGCGCTTGTCCTTCCCTGGGGGATGGTTTACAAAAACAGAGCCCTGTGGCTCTTTGTTCCCCACAGCTTCTTGGTATTAGACAATGGCTGTGTGTTCTCTTCATTATTTTCAGTTGTTGATTAGGGTGGATCTGCAGGCAAGGGCCCTGGGCCACCTTGCAGAGACAACCACCCAGTGGGGAGCTTTGGGTCCCAGGCTGCTGCTGCCCTTCTCCAGTGCTGGGTGAGCAGCCACCTTTATTCCAGCTGAGCAGCACAGGAGCTCCTTGCTTCCCGTATGAGAGGCTCCTGGGGAGCAGAAGTTTGAAAGGTGTTTTGGAGAGGGACAGTCTCTCTCTCTGGGGTTTAGGGTAAAGGCTGCTGGCCCCAGCCCCACCCCGGAGAGGAAGAAACAACTCTGCTCACCATCCTCGCTGGGGAGCTGTAGGAGGAAACAGTATTGGAGCTTACTGAGGCTGCAACCATTGGGACAAAAAGATCAAGCTGAAATTTATTACAATCCTCCAAAAAAGCAAAATCTCCTCGTGCACGTTTCCTGCTTAAGGCGCCCTTCCTGGACTCCCACAGTGATGGGAATGTGGTCCTTAGGAGGTGGCACACACAGAAGTGATTACAAACTGATAATGTACAAATTGTCACTTAAGTGGGATTACTGCTACCTCCTCCAGCAGCTTCTTTGCTCCCTGCTCTCACTTACCCTCCCTCTGCTCCAAAAGTGGGGGGGAGAATGACAGATGCAATATTTTACAAAATGAGATAATTATATAGCAGCCACATGGTGAGATTAGATTAGCAAGAGATTTAAATGCAGGGATATTTAATAAGAATGAGACACAGGTACATGGAAATGCAGGCGGCAAAAGGTCATCATCATCATCACCACGTTGAGATTATGAAACAAAACACTTATGACCTACACGGGCTTTGATGCTCTCTGCAGTAATTCTATTGTTATTGCAACACAAATAGGATTATTCTGAACAGGAGATGGAGAGCTGCACACAGCCAACAAGAACTAAAAAATACCACTACAGTGACTACAGCAAAGCAGTTCAGATGCAGGGCAGAAACTCTATCCCATTTCCAGCCCACCCTGCCACCCTGTAAGATTTGCACTCTGCGTTCCTCATGCCAAATACCATGGGAACGGCCAAGAGCTCGGGACCAAAGCCCTGTTTGCTGGTAGTAAAGCAGTGATAAGGCCCTGGCTGCAGCAGGACAAGGGCAGCCCCTCCTCACCTCTGCCAGTCCACCCCACCTTGTGCTGGGCCGGAGCAGCCCCACGAGGACGTGCTCCACTGCCAGCGCAGAGTCCTCGCAGAGGCGAGGCCTTCATGCGTCGCTATCTCGGCCTTTGTTAACACTAATGCAAATCCATCTTTATGGATTACCGTCTTCTGTCTGTTGAAAAATTCTCTCCGTGTTATCTTAAGTGGGAGGGGGAGCAGGGAGGGGGCCGGACGAGTCAGTCCCGGCAGTGTGGCAGAGCTGACATGACAGCCGAGGCGCTCGGAGGGATCTGATACAGACACGGAGATGGATCACACAGATGAAGCGATAATTTCACAGCGATTAAGCCACACTCTACAGGAGCCTTCATTAAAGTCTGCTGGGGAGAGGAAGCAAGCTCTCTTGATTTTTTTTAATTTTTTTTCTTAAGACAGCAAATAGTAACTTTTCAAGAGTATTCCCGCTTTTATTTTAGAGGTGGACATTCCTCACAGGAACGTCTCAGATGCTCTGCCAGTCTCTGGCTGTCCTGAAACTGCAAGTCCCCTGCCTGCCACAGATGCTGAGTGGTGATCTGGGTAAGCCTGCATGAGCACAGTCCTGATGAGAAGCCAGAGCCTCACAATTCGAGACACAGGCACCACAAGGACACAGGAGTCTGGACTGAGATGCTTAACCTCAACCTTGGACTGAGATGCAGACTCAGGACTCAGACCAGCTGATGCCATTCTCTCTGTCATGGGTCCCCAGGCATGAAACCTAATTATGTGCCTGCAGCTTGAAATTTTACTTTTGCTGCCCACACTGTACTGCCCTGGATATTAAAGCCTAATTCTTAGTAGCTGCTTAAAACCAGGCAGAAATAGCCCTCCTGCGCATGGCTGCTGCTCACCACTGCTGTCTCAGCAAGCTTCACCCTGGGAAAATGTCAGTGTTTGATTGGCACCACAGAAACACCCATTGCAACATGTTCTAAACAAAAACATCTGCACTTACTTGTACAGCACGAGTCAGAGACGAGCCCCCCTCCCCTCGGTGGATGCAGAGATCAAGGCTGGCTCTGCCACTGGGCCACCTGCACTCAGTCCCCTCAGCCCAGGAGCAGACCAGAACCCACAGGGACAGCCCCACACGCCAGCTCACTGGGGGGGAATGAGCTTCTCCTGATGAATTCAGCAGCTCCTCACAGAAGCAAATAGTTCTGTGCCATGCCCCAGGAGGTTGGAGCTGGGGCATGGCAATGACTACTGCCTTGCCCATGTCTGTGGGGAAAGAGGATAAATCCTCCTCTGGAAAGACAAGGGAGAGTGGCCCTGTGGCCTGGGAGGAGGTGGCTGTGTCAGAGCTGACCCTAGAGATCATGTGTTCCCAGGGGAATGCTGGTGTGCACACACCTCCGTGCCAGCACAGCACAGTGGGCTGGAGCTTTCCCACCTGGAGTGGTCCAGTACCCAGTGCATCCCACCAGAAGGTCAGCTCATGGCAGCACAAAACAGACTGGCACTCAGCCCATGAGATCCAACTGCTCTTCTCAGGGCAGGACAAACGGGTTTCACATGCAGGCACCATCTCCTCTGCCTCAGCTCATCCTCCAGCACAGCTGGCAGCAAGGAAGCCACTGCAGCAGGCAGGGAACTCTGAGCAGGCAGGGTGAGTACAAGACCTTACAGTTACATCCCAGGAAATCAGAGACCCAAAATACAGAGACACAGTTAAATGCAGGCACGTTCCCCTTCTACAAGACAAATTGCTTTCAGTAATCTGGAATTACTTCTCTTGGGCTTTCTAAAGACTTCTCAAACATATTAGGACAGCCAGGAGCACAGATGAACTATTCAGCTTCTTTGATAGGAAAATATTCTCTTCACACAGTCAGTACAACTTACAAGAAAGCCAATGGGGAAATCTGTACTATCTTCACACAGAGATGTGTAGAAATGATTAATATCTAAAGTTAGCCATGATTTATTGCCCTATCCCAGGTAAAAGGTGCCAAGACTAGATAATTCTGCTGTGTTCAAAGCTAGCTCACGGACTGGAACGGCTTCGTAAAAACAAATTCAGCTTCACCAGCCCTGCTCATCGTTGAAGACCAAATCCTGGCAGGATAGTATCTTAATTTGATCCCCACAGCTTTATGGATACATATAGAAATGTCATCATTTTTTCCCATTTTAAGCTGTGTAAAAAGGCTGAAATTTGGGATTTGGATAGTCTTATCTGAACACCTCAGTAAGCCATTAAAAACCAAAACAAAACCAAGGTACAGCAATGGTGTAATAAGTGTTTTTGGAGTTATATCAGTTTGGTTCAGATAATTTTTAAGCCATGGGAAAGAAGCAGCTGAGGCTGGAGGACAGACATCCATCCATCCTCCTCCAGCAGCACAGAGGGACAGAGGGACACTCCCTGCTGCAGGTGCAGCAGCACTGGCTCCTGGTGCCCCTGCTCCAGCGAGCATTCCAGCTCCAGTCACATGGATCTGCCACACTCTGACACTGCTGAAATAAACGTGGAGCACCTCTGGCTGCGAGGTGATGAATGTGCAGCTAGCACGCCAAGATTTCTGTGGGTCACCCTTCTGTTTAAGGTCAACACAATTATTTTAATTATTACCTGGACCTCAATTTCAATCGGCTGCCTAAGGGTGGGTATTTATCTGCATCCTGTGATGCAGGAGAGTGCTTCTGAGGGCATGTGCAAGAGCTAATGCATACTTTTCCCTGTACCAGGGATGCCAACATTCCCTTGGCCAGAGAAAGAGCTGGGAGGTTTCCCATGGGCCATCAGTACCTTCTCCCACCTTGCAAGCACCTTGGGCAGAGCGGGCTGGAGCCAAGAGCTTTAGCCCAAGTTCCTCTAATAAACAAACTTCACATTCCCAAATCCAGCAGCAAGAATTAATTACAGTTTGTGCTCTATATTGAGAGCAAAAACTCACATAGCTTAAAATGCCAAGAAGTTTTTCTTGCAATCTCCTGAAGGGGAAGAGGCTGACAAGTGCAGGATTGTACTAATAGTTGTGGTGAAACACTCACCCGTTTGCAGGAGCGCTTTGATACTCTCACCAGATGAATGCCAGCCAGCAAAATGATTAAAAATGCTAAGGCTGGCAAAACTTAGGAAGCTTTGAAGAGCGTGTATCAGAACAGCTTCCACCGCCCCGACACCGCCTTGGGCTCTGCAAATCCATTTCTCCCTACAATTGTGTGGAAGTACTAGTTTATCTCCCTTGTTAAGTAACCTGTATCAAAACGATCAGAGGAATATATTTTTGAAGTTTCTGGTGACCCAGTTCAAAGTAACAACGTGAAATTTATTCGTCCAAGCCAGGCACATGATGTGGGGAGACAACACTTCTCATCTGCATAGGGGCCTATAAATATCCTTATGCAAACCACGGCAGGGCTCTCGTTAATGCCAACACGACCTGAAAATAATGTTAAATACCGAAGGGAAAGGGAAATTCAATTACTCTCATTTGATGCAGAGCAGGAGAATGCCCTTTAGCAGTGCAGTGGTTTATGAAGTGCCAGCAGCAGAGAGGTGATGAAGACTGCAGAGGGACCACATCTCACTGAGCTGGGACCAGCTGCCCACAGGGCCAGCGAGCCACAGGGACCCTCCAGCGAGGATTCGCTCAGTTTTAATGCTGCAGAGGTGTAAAATAATCATCTCCAGCTTTGAAGAGAGAGCCTATGAGGGATCACCCATCTCTGTCCTAGCTCATCTGGAGGCTTTGCTCCTGTCTCCAGGACGCGAGCTGCGTTTGGAGCCCCGCCATCCCCTGAAACCCCCTGGTTGGTGGTAGCTGGGAGCACACAGCTAGGAGCACTCACACTCGTGAATGATTCACTGTCAGTAATAGTGAGTGTGCATTAAGCTCCCCCAGCACCCTTCTGAGGTGGAAAAAAGTCATCACTGACTCTCAGTGATGCCAAACAGCCACCAGAGCCAAGCTGAGCATCACAGTCCCTTCCCCTGGAGCTGCCCTCCCCGAGCAGGCTGGGGCTCAGCCAGGACTGCCTGTCCTGCTGGTGCTATTATGAAGATCAGAAACCATGATCTAACTGAAAGCACGGTGATGTTAATCCCTGCCAAATGCAGCCCTGGCACAAGGAGTGTAAAGCTAGACTTGCTGGCTTGCAGAGCCCCACGCGTGTGTACCCAAGGACACAACCAGAGGCAGCGCTCCTGTATGGGACAGAGAAAATACTTCCGAAGACCTCTGAAGCCAACATCACTGACACCCTCCCTGCAGCCCCTGTGCTGCTTGTGAAGATGAGCTGCACCACCCTAACACTCACACAGTTCCTTGAGCTCTGTAGGTGCCTCTGAACAAGGGTTGAATCCTGGTGCTACTCAAAGCAAAAGGGATCTACAACAGAGTAAGAGCAGAGCTTTTCCTTTCAGGAGCAGGAGCTGCCATGAGCCAGGGCTCGGTGTTCATGCTGTGCCAGCCCGTGAACAAATTACATGGGACCCCTCCCCTCCCACTGTCAAGTCCACCAACAAGGCTGTTCAGTAGCAGGTCCAGTTCAGAGCATCCCAAAAGTGCAGCATCTGGGATCAAATCCCTACACTGCATCTGTTAACCTCCATGAGCAGTGGAAGAACACACGCTCCCACAGCCTTTATCAAAGGCCACATCTGATATCCTCCCCACCGATCACCTCTTGCAAGCTGTCCTACTCAATTCATTTAGGGGAATAAGTCAAAGGTACCAGCCCTTCATCCGCTCTTTAAGGCAAGCTCTGTTTGCTTTTCAAGGCAGATATTATACAGTGGCACAATACAATCAGGAAAAGCAGCAGAGGAATGGCACCAGAGCCGTAACCGCTCGCGATAAGAGACAAGCGTGCAGTGCTATGAACATCTCTTTCCCATTAAACCTTTCTGAATGACTCTCATTTCCAATCTTGATGCACCCTATGGAAAAATATGATAGGTTGTTCCTCATCTCTCTAATGTACTTTAAATAGACAATGCTCCAGATGGTATTGACATTGCTAAACAAATTGTGAAATCCACATGCCAAAAATACTGTGGGTAAACATACTAAACCACCCCGTGCAACAAAAGAGGCTAAAAGAACTGCAATCATCATCAACTTTAAATGCTACTCACATCGCAGAACAGGGACTGGGCTTCAATTTTTGTTACTTTTAACAAAAATAAGATAGTACAATACTAATCAGAGATGAGGCTTGTAACATGCTGCAGACAGGATCCGGGGGAAGAGCTGCCAGCTGCAGAGCCTTCTACATGTAGATGGATGCGAGCATGTAGATGGGAGCAGCTCAGGTCAGCGAGGACAATGTCAGTGACACTCCATGCTTTGTGCCTGGCTGAAGAGTTGGTTAGACTCAGCACAACCCTCAGCCAAAACCAGGCTACCCCAAACAAGCCCCCTCCATAATACAACTCATCTTTCTTGCCCCACTGATGCTCTTAGTGTGGCAGGTTGGAGTGACTTGGAGGGAAAAAGGCTGCAAGGAGGCTCAGCACAGACCAGCGTTGTCCTCCCCAGTGCCATTTCCCTTTCAAATGCAGATCTTGTTATGAAATGTGGGCAACTTCAGCAAGAAAGAGGGAAATTGAGTTTCAAACTTGAACAGCTTGAGTAGTTAACTCAAGAAAGAGGCACTCTTTGTGCTATTAATGCTTGCAGTAAAACCCTATTTGGGAGTATAAATGGCCTTTGGAAAATTATTAGGAAGAACAGCACTTAGCAAAATCCTTGGGGAGCTACCTCTGCAAAATGCTCTTTGCTGGTGTTCAGACAGACAGGCAAACGAGCGACACGCTCCCTCAGTGTCTCCAGGCACAGGTAGCACAAACAAGGCTTTGGGCAAAAACCAGTTGCCACTAAACACCTTCTCTAGCTGGGAAGCCGGGCCTGCTCTGGCATGAAAAGCAACTCTGACCCAGAAGCAGCTGCCATTAAGCAGCTGAGGCTGTCAGACATCGGCTCAGCTGTGTGAGTGTGCAGCAAGCGCACGCACAGCCAGGTGTGCACGCATAGCCAGGTGTGCTCTCACAGCCAGGTGTGCTCTCACAGCCAGGTGTGCACGCATAGCCAGGTGTGCTCTCACAGCCAGGTGTGCTCACACGGCCAGGTGTGCACACATAGCCAGGTGTGCTCTCACGGCCAGGTGTGCTTTCACAGCCAGGTGTGCTCTCACGGCCA
>WAAG01074665.1:0-10961 GCA_013390105.1 Tichodroma muraria
AATTATAATCTCTTGCTATATGCAATATTTGTCTAGAAATTTTTGTGGATTCTGTCCACCCATAATAATGATTAGACAGTAAACATGAAATATGACCCATCTTTAACATGTTATTTTCATATTAAATTCCATAAAATCTAGGATTTTTATATAGAAGGCTTGGGTTTTCATAGACCTCAATTCTAGATTTACATAAACTATGGAGATTACAAATTAAAATTATTTTAAAATTTTCACTTTATTTTAAATCTGAATAGTCCATCTTTTCTTATTCTTCTCTATCCTCCTCTTCTTCCTGTTTTGTACTTGGGGTTTTTGGGGGGTTGAGAGGACTGTGGGATTATTTTTAGCCAAATCAACTATGTTTAGAATTTAACAATTTTCCTGGAAGAGCAATCTTGCTTGACTATGTAAATAAAAATACTAGAATAAGCAGTTTCATAAAATTCTAGAAATAATTTAAAATTGATTGTTCAATCTTTTAAATCAAAATTAAGGAAACTTTAGTTTACACTACGGAGAATCTGTATAATATCTGTAATGCAATTTACAATTTCTAACAATTATAGCAATTATAGCAATTATAACATCTGTTCCTACAATGTCGGAAGTTTACTTCACTGATTTACTGATATAACCAGCCAAACCAGGCTGTTTTTTCCAGTTCCTAATATATGTGATCTTGCTAAACCTAACTTGTATATTTAAGTTGCTTTTAATTTGGAGGACTTATTTGTGTTGCTATTTGCCTCATTTCTAAATATGTCATTTGAATACTTTTACACAAAACAGAAGTTTCACCAGGCTATCTGATCTTAAAGTAAAATGTAGCTCCCTGAATGTAGTGTCTGGTGCCTTCTGACCTGAGCTCAGGTTCTGAGACACACATTGAATTCTGCTGTACAAGTTATTGTACCTCAGTATACAAGAATTGCAGCTGGATTTGCTCCTCTTTAAGGAGGTGGAACAGCAGGAAAACCCTGAATTCCCAATAGGCTTGTAGCATACAGAGGGAATCAGCTGAGAATTTAGTTGCCGAAGTCTTACAAGCCCTGCTTGAAATCGTCTGGACTGACCATTCTATAGCACACAGCTTTGGAGAAGGCATCACTAATACAAAAATATTACAAGTCTTTAGTGTTTTCTAGGCCTTTATTTTGTCAAACAATTTAAGGAAATGTAAACAAACCAAGTTTTCAGCAACTCATTGCGAAGAATTTCTAAATCATTCACTATATCTCCTGACAAGGAGATGCTTCCAAGCACTCTCACCCTGAAGCAAGCACACAAAAGCACTTCCAAGCATTTTCACATTGAAGTAAACCCACAAAAATGCAGCCTAGATTTTCTGTTTGGAAAACAATTGAAAGACAGTAATGATCAATTGCACAGTCTTAACTTGAGGCATTGCTACCCGTCNAAGGGGGAGCAGACCTGAGCTGGGGGTAGATGTGTGAAGAATCATTAATTCTCTATTGAGAGTTAAAGATCATTTTATTTACTGCAAGGTGTGTAACATCCTTACATTTTGGTCTTAAACTCCTTGTGTTGACTGGTGTTTTAACCACAAAAAATGCCACTGCCTTCCCTCTACCAAGCTGCAAGGCTCAGAAATGCTGTCACATGAGAATCTCTTGTTTGCAGTTTCCCTTTCTGGCAGTTGTTAAAACAAATTTATAGATCATCTTTGGTCAAAATAGATTTTAATATTAGGTGATGCATTTCTTTCCTATTACATGTGTTTTCATGATAAAAGCCATTGTTTAGTACTGAAAATAGGTTTTTTTACTCCATAAATAGCTAGGTTCTGAATTATAATCTCACAACCTATATTTTTTTCTCCAAAATCAGAGAAATTATTAAAATTAAAATAATTTACATTACTATAACTTACAGTGAAATCATATGTGGTCTGTGTAAGAACACTTAGCTCTCCAAAAGAATTTACATAAGGAACAGGAAGTACTAGCAAATAATCTTATGGATGACACCATGCCATTATGAGACCTGGATGTCCTGAGTACAAGCAGGACCCATAAGAGTCAGCAGCATATTGTACACACCTACATATTGTAGGAGGTGATTTTCAAATAACAGAGATTACATTATACATGAAAGGACAAGCAAAGCTTAAAAAATTATGTCTCTCCACTAAGGTCATACTGAAATCCCTATGCAACAGATTTTGATTTTATATATAGGAAAACCTAACCAGAATTACATGACGTTTGTCCGCAAACAAATCTGGTATTGCCTATTATCTTATAAAAAGGCAACTGAAAAGATAAGAAAACTCGATAACAAAAAGGAAAATAAATGAAACTTCCATGTATTACAATGACAACACATGTTCTCATTTCTCAGCTGTTCATTCTGCACTAGGTTCTTCGCTTTGGAGAAAATTACATTAAAAGGAAAGATCTCTCATTCCAGTAACAGTATCTTGATATATTGCAGTAAAAAAATACTGTTACTTTTCTACTTAGCAGGAGCAGCCATCAGAACATTATAGGCTATCTTCCTGTTGGCTAAGTATAATCTTAGCGTGATACACTTAGTCTGTTGCAGAGGGAAGAAATACATGTAATTCACTGATCTGTCAGCAGTTGCTTTTCACGTACCTGTATCCTGTTCTCCGGAGCACATATGTCACCAGAGTTCTCTGATTGTAAATAAGCATTTTTTCCTTCCTGACCCAAAATATTATTTGTCACTGAATTAAGAAAACACACAGTCTCCCTCAAAATATTAAGCTTTAGACCATTAAGTACAAAATAATTGCAATGTAAAATAGAATATTTACACCTTGAAACACTTCTATTATAGTGTAGCATTTTGCTCTATTGAGCAATCTTGGACTTTGATGGGAGAATCTTTGATGGTGGCAAGTAGAGCACCCAAAGATTCTGTGCCTGTGTGCACATCTCAATTCTATCAAAGCATTTTTTAAAAGAAATACCTGGTCTCAAGAGCCAGGTAATCTTCAGAAACAGTGAGCCCTCCCACATTATTACAACATGGGGCACAGGAAAGGTGACAGGAGTTAGTCTAGCAAAACCTAGAAAAAACTTGTCTAGCAGGCAAATAAAATTGTACCTGTAAAGTGAATGATCAGGTAGTACATGTGGTTCATATTACCTGGAATTTTCTTGGATTTCCAGGTAAAAATATTTAAATAACTATAAAATCAAGGGAATAAATAAACTGATTGTCAAATTAGGGATTACAGCCCTAAACTGAATTGCAAATTTAAAAATATAGTGACCATATAGTTACAGTGAGATCAGTGAGCAGGACAGTTGGAGTGAACTGATTTACCTGGAAGTGATTAGCCATGCTGATTACTGTGGATCATAGAATAATGGAATCTTTTTAGGCTGGAAAGGACCTCTAACACCCAAAATGTTAAGCCAGCACTGTCAAGCCCACTGCTAAACAATATTCTTAAGTGCCACATCTACATGTCTTTTAAATACCTCCAGGGATGGCGACTCAACCACCTCCCTGGGAAGCCTGTTCCAGTGCATGACAACCCTGTTGGCAAAAATATTTTTCCTAATATACAATTGAAACATCCCTGGCACAATTTGAGACCATCTCCTCAAGTCTTGCTACTTGTGAACAGGAAATCTCTCAGACACTTTTTGTCCCAAGATCTTGTTTGTACCTTTGGTTCTTATCCTGCCATTAGACACAGCCACCCTGAGCAAAAGGACACTCTGCAGCTCCCTGGAAAGGACCCACACTCACTGTGGCATCTCAAAGGTGAAGAACACATCATCTAAAGAAATTACTAGAAAGCGTAACACTTTCTCTGTTGGGTATTTGTAAATCATTATTTTCTGAAGCTCAGAACTCATCCAAATACAGAATTCTCACAAAAAAAAACTCACAGAAATTTCCTCTGTTTTTTTTGTGTCCATCTACTCAGGTGGAGTACTACTCACTGAGCACTTCCATCACCCATTCTCTGAAGTGACTGTACTATTTTTGCTAAAACTGATAAGAATTTTTTCAGACAAAACCTGAAGACATCTAGCACTGAATATTCTGAAAAAAACATTAAAATGTAATAATTATAAGCACCTGAAACAGGGCTTAATAAGGTCAATTTGGGACCTTCTTATTTGACGTTTTTAATATATAATAACTAGGTAGAATAAAAAAAAAATCTTAAGTGATTTTAAGAAAAAAATGAGTTAGGAAAGAACAGAAAATTAAGAACATTTTGAAGTTTGAATTAAAACATGTTTTAATGACAATTCCCATGCTTTATCAACTGATTGCCCTAGTCTTGAAGTAGATGTTTTAATTCACTACTAAATTTAAAAAAAATGAAAACAACATTTTTTTAGAAAAGAAACAACCTCAAGGCTATTCCTCAATATAATATACAATATAAAATTCCATAAATAAATGAAAATATTTGAATTCTGGACACAAAGGAACCCAGAACAAAATACCATGAAAGCTGCATTTTAATTTGTCCCTTCCTTGTCTAGGGAGAACCTTTCAAGGTTGTCTGCAATTAGAAAAGGTTTGAACTCTTTTGTTGAGAGAGAGAGAAAAAAAAAAAGAAAATAATTACTTCAGCAGTACTTTGAAAAGACTGTGTAATGCATCTGTGTTGAAGAAGGACTTATCTTGAACCATCACTTCAGATCCACATCTTTGGGTCTAGTTACTATTTAAGAGACAAAGAATTAATTGACTTGCCATCATAGCATGAGAAAAGACTGGTTCTGCTCTTCAAACGCTTTGAATCTGATCCTGAGGAAGGTATTTAGGGAGAGCATCTAAATGTGATTTAGGTGTCTCAACACCTTTAAGGGCAAAAGGAACAGATATTGACAGGTGCATGGATTACTAGTGAAGCAGATAGTTGCTTTCCAGGAGTTAAGGATGAAAAGCTGTCTTGAAAAGCAGAAACCTCACAAGGTTCCTTTCAGCACTGTTTGATATCCACACATAATTATAAAATTTCATACTAATAGCAAAAGGGAATAAAACAACCAAATTTCACAAGGATTTGGGAAACAAATATATTTTTACTTTATTTTTAAATGTGTCTTTTACAGTGTTAAAAATAATTAATACATACAAGGGGAGCAGATGGTTAAATCCAATTGAAAATTACATTTAAAGTAAGGCATATACTTAATTATTAGTTGTTATATTGCCCAGGTTACAGCAATGATTTGAGTCCCTGATGACAACCTGTCTCCAGCCCTGCTGTGTTTCATGGAGCAGCTGACAAAGTTCTGCTCCTCAGGAGCCTGCAAATATGCAGAGCCAGAGCCACATCCTTGGAGCCAACAGGAGCCTGGTGGCAGCTCTGCTCAGCCTGTGCCAGCCTGGGCTGGGCCAACCCTGCCCACCCATCTCAGGGAAGGCAAAATTCAAGGTGGCAGCAAAGGAGTGGGTTAAGAGGAGCCTTCTGCATTAAGAATAAAGATGCATATCACAGTCTGGAAATGCTGGAGAGGTACAATACAATCCCTTGAGATTTGCTTTTTCCTCCCCTTTCAGAGGTGCTTTTTATAAGGTTGGTGTATTTTTTAGGAGTAAAATACAGCAAGCCTGATTTGCATAGTGCTATTTATCACTACAGATTCTCTGCAGAAATCTAGAGAAATCCTGAGAAGCACTAGGGATGTCTGTTCTCAGACACAGCAAACCCTTAAATGTTGTACAGAAGTCCATAATATGTAGAAATATCAAATTTATTTTTATCAAATATTCCAATTTTTGTTACTGTCACCATGAGTGGTGAGTTAAATGTAGCTGCACACGAGGTACCCACCAAAGCCACCTGTACCCTCCTCAGCTGGAGAGAGAATGTAGTGAAAGGCTCATGGGTGGAGACAAGGACAAGAAGAGATCACTTATTAGTTACCATCACGGGTAAAACAGACTTGACTTGGTGAAAATTAAGTTATTACCATTCAAATCAAAATACGGTGAAGAGAGACAAACCAAGAAAAACCTTCCCCCTACTCCTTTCTTCCTCCCTGGCTTAACTTCACTCCTCAGTTCTGTCCCTCCTGCCTACCAGTAGCACCAGGGGACAGGGAGTGGGATCCCTCCCATGACAGAGAGTTCTCCATGAACTTCTCCAACATGAGTCCTTCCCACAGGCTGCAGTTCTTCATTAACTGTCCAGTGTGGGTCCCTTCCATGGAGTGCAGCCCTTCAGGAAGAGCCTGCTCCAGTGTGGGTCCCTTCCAAGGGGCTACCAGCAAACCTGCCATCATGGAGCTCCACGAAGCCACAGGTCTTGCTGGGAGCCTGCTCCAGTGCAGCCTTCCCGTGGGGTCACAGCCTCCTTTGGGCATCCCTCTGCTTCGACATGGGACCCTCCACTGGCTACACATGGATCTTTCTATAAATATTTGCGAAAAACCACATGTACGTGTCATTTTGTGTGCTGAAAGAAATCACTGAGCAATAGACTTAGCTTAAACCTTAAAATAATTTTTGGCAAAACTTAAAATTTCACAGCTTCTAGTTTCTCTTTTCTATTTTTCAATTGAAAAATAAATTAATATTGATATATTTTAACATGGACATTAACAGGAGGTTCTGCAGAAAGATACTGATATATTAGGTTCAGAGCCAAGAACATGGTTAAAATCAAGACCATAGAAGAGGCATCAGGATGACATTCCCTTGTCTGCAGTGTGCACTTGAAGTTTTTTCAGGACTGCTCTGCTCTTTCTCTCTGGTATGTGCATTCAGAAAAAGCATCCACCTACAACAATGAGTCTAAGAGATTTTCAGTCTCTCATGTGCGGTCTGGTGACTCCTGATAGACTAACATGAGGAAAATCCCAACATTTAAACAGTCAGTGCCACTGTGATACTTATGTCATCAAATTAAATAAATCACTTCTTTGAGAGAGGTAATACAAATAGTTTACAAAGTGAATGCTTTAAATCAACTCACAAGGGTTTAGGTGTGCATCATTTAAAACCCTACTTCCAAGTTCTATATCCTTCCCAGGCTTCTAAAAGACCATTTATTGAATCCAATAGCTATGGGAAAACAAGTATCCTCTAAATAATGCAAAATACCAAACACATGGTGAATAATTCTCTTCATAAGAAGCAAGATTGATTTTGCCTTTGATTATCTGTGCCACTCACAAATACTTTTTCCAATTAAGGTTAAAAAGTTAATGTTACAGAGTCAACAACTCAACAAAACAGCACATTAATCAGGAAGTATAAACTCATTGGAATTCCACATATTGTGCCTAAGGAGCTATTTCTGGAATGCCAGACAAGTAGTGAGGTACAGAGACATGTTCTGGAGCACTGATCAGCCAGGCCTTTTAAACTATATCATGTGGATTGTACCAATAGCATACTGTTCACCAAGGTACTAAAATATTGTCTGTCACCTCTTACTTTGTTCAGGAACAATTAGGAGCTTAAACAGTTCAAATGATTTTCAGAAAAATATTACATTCTATAAAGTATTTTCTTTAAAGTCATCTCCATGTATCTATTGTAACAGTACTACCACAATCTGCTCTTAACCATGGTGATGTTCTTCCTCTCCTGGCACCCAGTGCTGCAGGGACCTTGCTGCACTACCTGCTGGGACCATTGTCACCACATAGTCCTGCTGGGATTATTATTACCAGGTAGGCAAAGTTAAAGAAGCTACTTGGACCCTGCTGTAGCTAATCCTGGATCTGGATTAGCTTTGGTGCTTAGCTTGGCCAAAAGAAGTACAGGAGTTTGGAGCAGCTTCCCTTTCCTGAAAGGGCTTAGGAACCGGAATTGAGGGAGGAAGGGATAGGATCCATTCTTGGGGGGTTTTGCGAGTGGTTTGGTGATGAATTCACAACAGGAACTTTTGGTGTTCTATTCCTCTGAAAATCAGACCACAGACGGCTTAAAGTACTTGTAAATGTTTATAATTGGAATGGTCCCATAGTTGTGGTTCTTATGTTCCAGACTGGAGGCAAGTTACCGTTTTCTAGACAGCAAAACTGTACAACAGATGAACTATTGCAAAAGTGACCTGCCAAAAAGATTCACTTCATTTGAGATTCAATTGTTGGCTCCCATCAAAGTGATGGACATTTTCAAAAGACTATGATAACTTCAGGGTGTTATGTCTTCTCATTCCCACACATCAAACTCAAAATAAGATGCTGGAGTAATGTTTGAATAACATGTTGTCAAGTCAAGAATTATGATCCCATAATGATGAGTGAGACATGAATACATATACAGGCAGATAACATGGTGTAATACAGGCTGTAATGAAGAAAGGTATCAAATAAAAATATTAAGAAAGAACAGTTTCATAAAAATGAAACAATTGTTTGATAATTTTATTAATAGACTAGGAGACAATCTGTTCTTGGCCTTATACTGATCACAGTGAAGTAAATTAAAGAAGTAATAGAGAGAATAAAATAATGATAAAACTTTTTTCAGGTAAAATTATAACTTGGAACACTATCAAGAATATGGTTGTCATTACTTTTCTAATTTTTTTACCTTGCAAAATGGATATGTATTCCCTCACTGTATAACCAGAAACAAGAAGATATAATGAAAAGAAAAATCATGGTCATTAATTTCACTTTGGAAACCTTTTTTCTTTATCCCAAGAGTGTAGCTACACAAGTGCAATGCATAATTTGGCCTCTGGCAGAGAAATATTCAAAATTAGTAAATAGAAACATCTTATGAAACCTGCAGTACTAATAACCTTGCTAAAAATGCCTCAGAGAATGACAAAGAGGAGATCACAATTCCATTTGTGACAGTGACACAGTATTTGAAGTGCTATCAATGCCCTAGCACTCATATTTCAGATTTCAGCACATATGGCAGTCCCGTATCAGCTCCTCTAAATATTGAACAAAACTCTGCTCGCTGCTACCTAAGCAATCCTTTCAAAATCAGTGGGATTTTATGGCTTTAACTAAAATAATTTGATTAGTACACCAAAGGTGAAAACAACCCTTTTTGCATCATATTAATCAGGACACTGGCTGACACGATTTTAACTTAAAAAAAAATATCCCACAGCATAGCATGTGAAGGAAGGACTCACAATTTTGAAGAAATTGTCTGTGAGAAATTGAGAGCACCATACATGTCAGTATGATCGTGGACAATCTCTAGGTTCCAAAGAATAGCCAGGAGAAATAGTGTTATCATCCATGCCCCACTGCAAATGCTGAACATGTGAAGGTCCATCCCTTCCCCACACACACCATGCTTCAGACTTAACACGTCTGGAGGACGTGTTTTAACAATGAAAGACAGTCGTAGCATCACTGTAATTTCTTGTGCACGTTGCTAAAGTTGCAGTGCTAATTTCTCTGTTGAATCTAACTGTTGATGGAATGGAAATAAAGAGTTCCATTTCTAAAGAGCCACATGATACATGAACAAGTATTACAAAAAAAAAGCAAAACCAAGGTAAGTTTATATGATCTTTAATATTAATATCAAGCCTTTAAAACCTAATTTCCTCTGTATTTACACAGGATGGGGAATAGAGGGCAAACATATGATCTCAGAAAAGATGCTTCTTAAATATTATGATTTTATTCCTAATCTATGTAAATGACATTGGTTTATATGCTCCTTGAATTAATTCTGCATGCAGTTATAGTTTTTCTCTCTCAGAATGCAGTAAAATGGGAAAAGGTAGACAGAAGGAAGCCAAGGACAGTCAGAGGCATGAGATGACATATCTGGCAAAGCAAACTGGGATTCCTCAATCTGGATAAGCTTTATAAGAGAAGTGTCATGGCTGGAGCAAATAAGGAATAGTATTGCCTCTCACAATTCAGTATAAAGGACATGTTAAATGGAACTAGAATGTGGTAGGCTGAGACTAAACTAAAGGGAGTTTAGCTGAGATATAAAGTTGCTCATGGAGGATGAGTGCTAAAAAGTGATGGAAAAATCTGCAATATTGTCCACTGCAGGTCATTAAAAAAAAGGCTGTACCATGGAGTTCCTGAGTCACAATTGTTGTGTACTTGAAGACCATCTGGAAAAAAAAAAAAAAAGTTGTTTGTCATCCACATAAGAACTTCCAAATCATCTAGCAAAATTCTGGGCTAAAATATCTTTGGTGAATGTTGTTCAGTAACATCTGATGAGATATGTAAGGGATTTTTCTAAATATGTTGGTTAAATGGCTCAATATACTTGCTGCAAACAACACATGTACAAAAAAATGAGACATTTGGGTCAAAAACACTTACTGACTTATTAATATTTATGATGTTATTTCACATTAGAGTATTCTGATATTTAGCTTGGGATTTCAAACTAACCCATACATTTACTATTTAATGTAATTGTTCCTTAAATTTTTTTAGTGAGAAGTGCTTTATTTTTCCTAATGTGTTTAATACTTATTTGCTTTTATGATGTCCCAACCCTCTTCTAGAGAAAAAGAAAAAACATTTAGCTAGCTGCCTCAAATGAATAGCTGTTTCTGTTTCCCTTTCTGTAGAAAGCTTTGGTATGATTTCTTCTTTTTGAAATCTTCTTAATATTTTTCATTGTAAAGCAGATTCTAATCTATGCGTTAATAACCAAACCCAGATTAGGTAACTCATTGCTAGTCCTGGATGGGTCTTGTGAAAGTTTGAGATGTCAAAACAAGTAAAATGAAACAAATACAGATTTATACTCTACCCCTTTTATGTACTGACATTAACAATCATGCTTTCAGCCTGTTCTCAGGAAGCCAGACATGATTGTTTCTTCTATGCACTGTTTAAAAATGAGTTGATGCAGGATAGACATAATCTCTGCAGAGTGAACTAGCACTCCACACCACTGTGACTTCTAGTACTCAGCTGTGTCTGGGGTCCTCCTCTCTGTGCTGAAGAGTCATTGCAGACAGATCCAGAACAACTCTGTGTGTTTCATACTAATTTAATACTATCCTGGTCTAATGGAAGGTGTCC
>WAAG01074667.1:0-11500 GCA_013390105.1 Tichodroma muraria
TTTTTATTTAATGCTAGTCAATTTACATTTTGTTCAGGAAGTAAGCTTAGATGCATTCTGTAAGAGCACAAAGCCACCAGAGTCTCTGTTTCACGTAAGGATTTCTGTAATAACTTAAATATATAATGGGCAATGCGTACAGATTTTACATGTGAATTTATGATATCAAACAACATAACATCTCTGGAGAAGTTAGCTCTGTATTTACATCGCTATTTCTTTGTCAGATAAGAAAAAGCAGTTAGTATATCAGTTGCATTTTTTTTTTTTTCATTAGAGGAACAGTTTTTTCCACTTTTCTTTCTTTTCAGTGTAGTTGAAGGCTAATCTCCTTCAATCTTTCCTGAATAAACATACTGTTCTTTTGTAATCATCTTGGTATTTTTTGGTTTAACCCAGATTGTTTTATTACTCTTTGTAAACAAATTCTTTCCCCAGTTTTTACCTGTCATGACTTTATTTATTCATTAATTGCAGTTTGAGAAATACAGAGAATTTTACTTCAATGAATTCAGTCAATAGCTCAGATGGAAGTTGTCAAAGGTGTAATTTGCTGGTTTGTTTACTCTAATATTAGTATGCTATCTACCTATCCATCTGTGATGGTAGCTATATGTAGATAGAGAAACTTACTTTTCTGGCCATCAGGTTATTACTTATGAGTATTTGTAAAAGGAAAGAGGAATTTAGGTCAGCCACAGGAAATAAATTTTTCTCTTGTGACAGCAGGAATGATACTCAGTGGGCATTGTTGCCCCATATAGATTAGGTACTATAGACTTTGTTTAATTTTATTTGGAAATAAAATACCCACTCTGCAAAAAGGAATATGAACTAAGCTTTCACAGGGGTTTCTGGTTTTCCTTTATAAATGGTTTGTTTTGTGTTGCTGACTACCAAGGCCTCTATTTGTTTATCTTAATGAAACATTCTAGAATGAGCAAAATAAAAGATACCTGGCTATCTTCTGTCTCAGTGTTTTCTACCATATTTCTATATCCACCTTAAATTGGGACATGCACTTTCTGCAGTGTCCTGAAATCTTTTGGGACTGCTTATTTCTGACCTCTTCTCCAAAAGTTATTCAAATTCTAGTCATCTGTTTTGGTTTAGGGTAAATTTGGGAAGAAACCTCCAAATGGGGTCCCTCTAGAAAACAAATTCAAACAGCCTCTTCCCCCAACTGGTTCAGGAAAAAAAATTTCCTTGGAGAAAAGTGGAAAAAATTGTTTATTTAACAGGCAAAGCACTCCCCAGTACAACAAATGAACAATACTAAACAACAAAACCTCTTGCTGCTCCAAAGAGGTGTTTAATTAAGAAAGTCTCTCCCGTGGGTTGCAGCTCGGCTCACTCAGGCTGTGTCAGTCCCTCGGCGCTGGGAAATGCCGGGGCCAGGCCAGGCCCTGTGAGCCACAGGTGTGAGCTCCTGGTGATCCTCTGGGTTTCAGTCCAGAGCAGGTTTGAATAGTTCCAGGGAAAAAGGAAGAAAAAAAAAACCAACAATGCAGAGAACTTCTCTGCTTTAGCTAGCCGAAAACTAACAAAAAATGTAAAGGAAAGCTCTCCTGCCATCCGCACTGCAGACAACACAGGCCATGTGTGAAGGAAAGCTGAAAACTCTTATCTTTATGTTTTGAAAACAACCACCTTAGACATTCCACCGCTTCTCCTGCTCCCTCCTTCACTCTCAGATCCAGTTTTTAAAGGTGCAAAACTTATTTTTTGAGCTAAACAGATGAATGGGGATACACTTCAGCATCGATCTAGGACATAATTTTACAAGACTTCTTAACAGCCATCAATGCAATTTACTTCAGGTGCAATTTCTTTAGAGAATTTTGTGATTAGGGTTTCTAGATTTTAGTGGATATGATCACACACAATATAGCATGTATGCTGACAGTGAACTAAAAAGGTGAGAGCTGAAGTGTGAGAGCACCTCAGCTGGCTGGGTGTAAACGTAAGATTCTTCAACTGTATGAATAAAAGGAATCAAGGTAATCATGAGTGTGGAGAAGTATTTCCAGAGGAAATGGGACTGTTACATTATCTACTGTACTGGAGATACTTCATATGGAGAAAAAAGTTCGAACTGACAGCAGGTAAAGAAAAAACCCTGTTGTACTACATAGAGGAACTAAAGGAAATAGGAGACAAATAATTTAAGTTTTTTACTCCAGAAAACAAAGGCAAGACTTTAGTTTTTCTATAAAGCTTGTGGTTTGGTTTGGTTTGGTTTGGTTTGGTTTGGTTTGGTTTGGTTTGGTTTGGTTTGGGTTTTTTCCACACACTTAATTTTGTCCAAAATACACAGTCCTCCACTGAGAAACAGTTTAGATGAGAAAAAAATGTGTAAGCAGGCCCATTGTTTACATGATGTCAATGTGCTAAAGAAACCTCTAACGAGTGAACAGGATATGCACTGATCATCTGTGTAACAGGCAGAGGCATTCATAGAGGTTTTAACTTGGATAGCTTTTGTGGATTTGGGCTGACAAGTGGCTCTTGGACCTTTCTGAATGCTCAAAATTGCTACTTCCCCAATCGTATGCTTGTATGATATTTTGAATGTGGTTGTAGTCTTATATAGAGTACCTAAAGGATTCAGGCGTTTGTCTTGCTTCTCTTGCTTCATGAGACAATAACATTTTTTCTGCTCTTGTTTAGACCAACTCCCTTTCAGAATATCCATCTGTCAGATACTAATAATGCTTTCTTTTCATAGCACTCTGCTTCTGGCAGTTTATTATAATTTATTGAGGGGTAATATTGAGTGTATAATTTATATTGAGGGGTTCAAAATAGTGTCATTAGCTATCTGCATTCTGTAAGGTAGAGCTGATGGCATATGATACAATCACAACAGAAGCAAAAGTGATCCAAAGGAAATCAATTTGGTCTTTGGACATGATGTGTCTGGTTGACGAAGAAGCTCACTACACAGCTGTTGAGTGTGAACATATTTTTTGCCATGATGCAGGTAGTATGGAACCTATCAAGGCAGAAAGACATTTAAAAGATTATATAATGGCAGGGGGGTTATAGTGGCTTTGGCTGGGAAATGGAAATGCTGGAATAGCTAGTATTATGCTAATTAGAGGAGAAGAGAGAAAACAAAAAGAAAGATGTGATGGAAGCATATATGAGGAGTCCTGTGAAAATGAATGTCAAACCTGAAGCCTGAAGCAAGATTGTAATTAACAGCCTGAAGTATGAAAAGACCTTACAGAAAAGTCAGATAGTCCAGGACAAATGCTTCTATGCTGAAGATTATGAATGCCATTATGATTGTGCAGAAATAAGGACCTTAAAGCTAAATGGAAGAAGCAATAATAGAAGATAGTATTTGTACATGGAAGAAGCAATAATAGAAGATAGCATTTGTACATGGAAGCAATGATAGAAGGCATTTGTACATAACACTCTTAATTCGACTTCAGCTGCGGAGATTAAACTTACATATATTTAGAGCAAAATTTTTATTCTTGCTCTAACTGGAAGTCTAAGGAACTCTAAAGGAATATCCCGTTTTAAACCAGCCATCATAATAGCTGGTCCGCATGAGAAGAATGAGTCTGTGATTTTAAATGCATAGAAAGAAGAAAACCTGGAATTCTTCATAAATTTTGTCAGTCCCATACACATAAATAAGCAATGTCACTTCTTGGTAAAAGTTAGCATGTATTAAGAGAAGTCTAGGCAAACTCAAGTTAAGAGATACTTACTGAGAGTATAGACACAGAAACTACTTCTAGCTCAGGAAAATGGAAAGCTGTGTGTGGTTGGAGATTGGAGGCATATTAAAAAGGACTATCATGTATATCCACCTTGTTGCAATTTTCCCTAGATATTTAATAAACACAATTAGAGAGGATACCAGCTAGCTATAATGTTTCTTATTTGACCCAGCAAGACTGGCCATACATACAGGTGTACTATCTACAAAACAAATCAGTTCTTTGTCTTCCCCCAGGAAAAGCTTCCCTGCTTTTTATGAAGCTGTATTTCCTAGCTAGACAAGTGCAAGATAATTCAGTCATGCCCATTTTACTGCTCAGGCCTCTGTTATATACAAATGAGTCTTAATACTTTGAAAATGACGGGATCCAGGGAAACAGGAAATTTTCCTGCCTGTCCCTTACAACAAGGATTTTTTAGAGCTGTCTGGCAGTAGTACACAAGTGATCACAGAAGACATTGAAGGTAAGGCAGGGCAAGACTGCGGTCTTCTTGTTTCACTGTGGTGAAGGATGCAGAATCAGAAACTGGATGAATTCCAGGAAATCTTCTGGTAATACTTGTACTTTGATTCCCAGTTTTAAGTATTGCCAAGAGCTAAATTTTTTATTTTGTAGTGTCTTATAGATTACATATTAGCTTTCTTTTGCTAAATTATAAATTCTTTTTTCTTCTTTTGAAGTGTCAGAACCACAGACTATTTCTATCTGAATTCCTTTAGAAATTGTTGGCTCCAATGCAGTGGTTCTTAGCCATTCCTGATTGGGCCAGTGGTGTCCTGTAGGACAATCAGACAGGGTCTGTGAAAGGAATGCAAATATAAAATACATTCTCGCACACGTAAGTAACAAAGGAAAATGAGGGCAAAGTAGTAGTTTATATGACTAGCCCAGCTGGTACACAAATACACTAATACACTAGCCTAGTGTATTTGGCTAAAAATAAAAACTATTGTGGGGCATCATGGAAAAATAAGTTGAGTAGCCTTGACTTAGAAAGCCCTATTTCCCCTGTGCAAACACAGGAACACTACTGTCTACCACCCAACTTGCAATCACCATTATCTCTTGAGCACTTAGTTTCTTTTTACTTATTCCTTCTTTGTATAAACTATGGAGTTTGCTCTGACCACTACACAGCCCTTGGGACCTAGTCCTGTGATATTTTTCATTTTGTATTGCCAGTTAAGTGAAATAACATTGCATGACTTTCTTTCTCTGGGTATGAAATAATGAATAAATATATACACCTTTAAGAGTGGGAGATAGTCAGGCAAGACTGAATTAAGTGTGGATCAGAGACTGTTATATTTTGAATATATTCTGGCAAGATGCTAGAGGCTGTCTCTGTTGACAGTGATGAACATACATACATCTTAAACAATTTTGCAATCACTTTGCAAAGTAGTGTTGCCAGCACACAGTATGCTACCACACCAAGTGTCTCAAACATGAAGCAGTGACACAGGGGTACAACATGACAGTTCTTACATTTTTAAGTTTGGGAAGTTTTTAATTTGACCTTTGGGTTTTTATCTGATTTACTTGCATGTGGTACAGTGAGAACATGCAGAGTACCCAGTGGTTTGCCATTATTTACAGACCAATGCAGATAAATTTCTGAATGCAAAAGTAAATTTGTTTTTTTTTTTCCTGTTGTATATATAAGGTCTTAGAAAATGGTGTTCTGTATTCCAGGAAAACTCACTTCCTTACAGGTTTTTTTTTCTGATCATGTAGAAGAAAGACTGAGTTAGTGAGTTGCCCAAATATAATTTTCAACAGACCAAAATGAGTGTATATCTCTTATGAGAACTCGAGTTTTCAAAAGTAGCACTCACCTTCTGTTATGGTATTTCTCTAGGAAGCATACAGGTAAATCCACTGATATTGGAGTATCCTATTTAGTGTAGTTATAAATATGGCCTGTTTAGAATGGAATTTTAAACACTGGAAGTTTCTTTTATTTAACAAATTTTTATCCAGATAAAATGTCCATTTGTAAATATTACAATGGAAATATAACAATGGAAAATATTCCATTGTTTTGTGTCAGTGGCTATAACTACAAACCTAAGTAATATAGGGGTTTTTTTTCTGAATGTCTGATGGATTTTTCCAGTACAAAGGTTTTAAATGTGGTTGACTGTTTCATAGTTTTTGATCACATATAGCTTTTAATCATAGAAAAATATCTTCCTCTATGGCAATCATTTCCAAGACTGAGAGAACTAATGTTGGATCACTGTGACTCATCCCCTTGGTAACCCGAACTATATCTCAAGGGCTGCCAGATTTTAGCATTTAGGAGATTAATAGGCTCTGTTTTCTGTTTCTGAAAGGGATTTTGTAGTTAGTCTTTGAGTAGATTGGGAAGAAACAAAATAAATTTAATAGCTTTTAATGTCCTTGGAAGTCTTAATTCAAGTGATTGACTGTACTTCATCTAGAACCAAATCACCTGTAAATCTAACTTAGCTGTTAGTGCTATGACTATTGTGATTAAGTCAACTGCCACTTTATGTCAAAGTTGACTTCTAACTATTACATCAGAAAAAATTTCTCTTACACAACTAAATTGTTTCCTGGACTATGATGAGATCTCCAGTCAGATTTCTAAATCTAGTAAATTTATTGACAGAACTTCCAAACTTGATGATGTTCAGTTTTGAGTAATTCAAACAAAAAAAGCCCTTCAGAAAAGTATACAGGAGCAAATGTTAGCCAAGTTAACAACTTGAACAAGTGAACAATTGTTAGCCAAGTTAACTAACAAGCTTCATTAGGTGGAGATACAGGTGTAAGATTAGAAAGTGGGGGAAAGGGAGATAATGTAGAAGTGGAATCAGAAACTCAAGGTCTTAATAAGCTAGAATTAACGTATCTGTCTGAAGTTAGTAGTTTATCATGGCTTTATGACTGGTAGCCAGAAACACCTGTCTTCAGAAGATGCTTTATTCTGTACTAAAATGTATTTCTAAAACAAAAGTTCCATCTAAAATTTTCCTCTCTAGAAATACATGTTCTGTTAAACAGAGAAAGAAGTGGGCATAAATATAGTAAAACAGATGCTTATGTTTTTGATGTCTGAACCACACCTTTATCAGGTGAAAAAAACAGGGAGGCCTTTGACAACAAGAACAGCCAAGATGAGAGATTAATATCAGAATTTTCAGAATTTTTGTAAAAATCTTTGTGCTGTAAATTGATGACCACTAGAGCACTTTGGGCAGATTATGAATAGCACAGATGATATTAAGGAGACAAACATGAACCAATGAATCAGTGTTATGCATGTAGAAGCCTCCTTCAGCTGGATGCCATTGCTGCCATGATGCCAATAGTTAATATTATTAGGGGATATTTTTGTTTATTAGGACCAGGTGCCTTTGTTCACATTCTGAATTTCACTGTCTGGTGAAAAAAAAAGGATTTTTTCAGAAAGAATATTGTCTTAGTCTGGAAGACAGGTGTCTGCCAGGGAAAACAGGGGTCCCCCTGGGAATGGAGAATGCAAAACCTCCCTCCTCCAAATTGTTACAATCCTGAAATTAAAGGGCTCTAAGGCAAAGATGTAAGAGGATAGGAAAAACAGTTCTTCACTACTGCATATAACAAGATAAAATAACAACAATAACTGTGGCATTAGCAACAAAAGAGAATCAGGGCCCAGTGACTCTTTCACCGCAGGCACTTTCCCCTTTGGTGNTGTAAGTTCCCTAGCAATTTGTGGGAAAAAATTCTGTAAGAAAGAAACCCAACCCCCAACAAATGATCAGATGGATGGAGTTTAGAGCTCAAAGATGTGACTATGCCAACTTTGTCAATTTTTCAGAACCAGTTTGGAAAAAAAGCTATCAAGGCAGAAATTTCAAGTGAAACAATCAATCCTAAACCCACTGTGTATGTATAGATGCTCACATCCATTTTAAGGAAAAAAATAGAGGTATATTGATTATTTGATCTGATGTCTTTATGGAGACCAAATGATTGTCTGAATTTTATTTTAATCATGGTTGTTTATTGGAAAACCTTTGCAGTAGAATCCAGAATATTCTAGAAAATCTATACTTTTTGATCCAGGAAATGGTGCTGTGCTATTTTTTGCAAGTACACACCAATTTGTTTTGGTGTGAGGTTATATTTTTTAATCCTTTCAGTATAGGTTGTAATACCTGTTTCAGGCTGAAAGGTTTAAAATCTTCTGTAGACCACTTATAGTTTCCAAAGGTGTTTATAGAATCATGGAGTTTTTTGGGTGGAGTGTTTGGGAAGAGACCTTAAAGATCATCCAGTTTCAACACCTCTGCTATGGAGAGGGACACCTTCAACAAGGCCAGTTGCTCAAAGCTCCATCCAGCCTGGTTTTGTTTTGAACACTTTCAGGAATGGGGCAACCACAGCTTTTCTGGGCAACGTATTCCAGTGCCTTACCATCCTTTTTCCAAAGTAAAGAATTTCTTTCATATATCTAATCTAAATCTGCCCTTGTGCAAGTTAAAGCCATTCCCCCCTTGTCCTATCACCACATGACCTTTTTAACACTCCCTTTCCAGCCTTCTTATAGACTTCCCTTTAGGTATTGGAAGGTGCAATAAGGTCACCCCAAAGTCTTCTCTCCTCCAGGCTGAATAACCCCAGCTCTCTCAGCCTTTCCTCATTAACAGGTGCTAAGATCCCTGATCATTTTCACTTATCTATGCTTGCTTCAACAGATCCAAATCCTTCTTATGTTGGCGCCCCAGCTGGGACCTGCTGGCCATTTGACCCGCATTCTTTGGATGCAGCCCAGGACACGTTTGGGTTTTTGGGCTGTGAGTGCGCATGGCTGGGTTATGTCCAGTCTCCCATGCACCAGCACCCTGAAGTCCTCCTCAGGGCTTCTCTTAATCCAGTGCCCAGCTTGTATTTGTTGGGATTGCCCTGGTCCATGTGCAGGACTTTGCACTTGGCATTATTGAACTTCATGTGATTCCCATGGGCCCTTCTGCCAAGCCTGTCCAGGTGCCTCTGGATGGCATCCCATCCTTCAGGTGTGTCAAAAGCACCACTCAGGTGAATTCCATCTGCAGACGGTCCACTTGATACCAATGCCCATGCCACTATCTGTTGTAATTAGTCCTTCCTATGGAGAAAGAGGCTGTACTTCTTTAAATTTGATATTTTATAAGCATTTCTGGGCATGGTTTTTCATAAGCAAAAGCTGCTTTATAATCAGTGACACAGTGCCTTGTAAACAACTTGCTGAGGAATTTGATTTTTTAAGTCTCTTAGAATTTTTGATTGGTTATTTTTTATAATATTTTTAAAATTTGTCTTTTTTTCCCAAAATATTCTACAAATGTGTATGTTTCCATATTTGGAAAAGGACAACAGACCCCAATGGGACATGAGCCAGGCAACAAAAGGTCTCCTGGGGCAATACATTAGAACAGGAACAAACTTTAGAACAAACTGGCAAGTATTTCTTTGTTTTCTCCTGTTATTTATGGGGGCAGGAACCTGTGCTTCATAACCGTAGCTTAGGAAAGAGATATGTAATTAGTTTTCTCAGCTGCGAGTTCTGCTCACCAATCCATTTTCTCATTTGTTTGTGTTTGTCAGAGAACATTATGTAATGCTTGCTGCCATTCCTCTTACTGTTAATTATCTGGACTGTAATTTAATTGTCCTTTGTAGTGTTCTGCATTAGAAATCTTAAATAGTTTATTTCCTAAAAGCCAGGCATTTCCCTTGAACCCAAGCCAAGATGTTGAAGCATATGACTTAAATAAATGAGCTGCATGTGATACTAATCATTTTGGTTTTGTCTCTTTCAAACTCTAGCAGGCTTTGGCACAAATCTGTACTTTTGCATGTCTTTTCAAAATTATTTCTGTGGTTCTTCAAAGAGGGGAGTCATAAGTAATTTTTGTGATTTGGCTTCCATATCAGTATCTGCTTATGTGCATGAAAATGTCATGCTTGCCTCTACCATGCACAAGAACATGCTCAGTAGAAACTTAAGTCTCTGTCTTTGTGCTTCTTCCTGTTGTCAGGAGCTTCTAGAATTGAAATCACTCGCAAGTGAAAATCTTAATTTTCAGCTTTAGATCTCAGTTCTGCATCCTCTGTGAGAGCGATTTCTGCTCACACAAACAGGACTATTGCAAAAGAGTTAACTTGAGCAAATAAAGACTGAAAGACATGACTATATTATTTACCTCCTAAAGAGGGGTCCACATTTAAAATCATTCAGCTTCAAATGTTACCATCAGTTTATCTCATGGCTAAATATATCTCTCTCTAGTAGTAACTAATTCCTAGTGGCAGCTGCCTGTTCTCAAATCACATTTTGTACCCATATGCCTGTTACACATGTAGTTAATTATGATAAGGGACTCAAAATGCTATTAGAGTCCAACCACTCAGAAACCCTTATTAATTGTGTGCAGGGCTACCTGTGATTGGTTAACACTGGACACTGGACATCATTTATGTACTGTTGAGTCTGCATAGAGAAAAAAATGAGAATTAACATGTAGAAAGAAAGCATCTATATTTTACTCTGACAAGGTGGATATTGCCTAAGGATCTTCAAAAAAAGGAGGAAATTCGTATTGATATTTCATGAGTTTCTAATTTGTGGTGGAGTATCTGATATACTGATGTTAGATGAGTGCATATGTTCCTTTCTTCTTGTTATAAAAAATTACATTGTGATAAAAAATTGCTATAATTTGTGAGGAACATTAATGCTCTTTGTGTTCCCTACTGAATTTTTGAGGAAGGAAGGAGGAGGAATAACATTAGGTGAAGGGTGCACTTACAGGCTTAAGGAAACTGCTGCTTTTACAGCTGAATGTCATGTCCTCGGGACTTATCAGTCTTCTTGTTTGTACACACATCACCTATTCCTGTAGTGTAGGCTGAGGTGAGACCTTTTTTTTCACAAAAAGAGGTAAAAAATGTTGGAATAGCAGCTAGGGTAAGATGAAATAAGAGAGAGAAAATAAATTTAGGGTTAGAATCTTACTATGTAATTTTTCCCCTCTTAAAATATCCCTAAATATTGAAGTGTCTCCTCTTTTGTTACTATTTCTTTCTATGAATGTAACTTTATCTTACACTGGATAAGGAGAGATTATTCTTGTAGTTGCTGGGAATGTGCTTTTGGCAATAATGTGAATAGTGGTGTCTTCCCCACAACATTGAAAAACAACAGAAGAGTGTCCACAACTTGCATCAGGATTACAGATGAAAGCTGTAATTCTTCAGCTTTTCTCTTGCTTCTTGAGGTTTCTTGTTTCTTACCATAAGCTCTCAGAACATCTGTGACTAAATCAGCACATACTGCCTTCCTATATGCTTGCATATAAGTTTATTAAAAGCTGGAACACAAAATTACAGTTGTATCTGATTTTTGCCTTACTTTATACTGGGTTTTTAATCGCAATATTTCAAAATTTATAATTTTGCAGTGTTATTCTCTGATGTTATTTTAAAATAGGGAATTCAGTGGACAGGGTACATTTAGCTTTACAAAAAAGTTGGATAATTTTACTTAAAACAGCATTTCTCCCCAGATCTTTGCTGTAGAGAGATGCTAAATGACAATCCTAACAGTAAAACTATGGATTCTGTAGAAATTAGGAGTAGCAAAATAGTGTGTAGGTTTTGTGCTAGCTTGTTGCTAGGGATAAATACCATTCTTGTATCTTAAAATGACAGCTTGATATCACAGCATATTGACAGACTATTTAGATAGTAAAGAATTTCTA